>CAIGRB010015406.1:0-58150 GCA_903798255.1 Fraxinus quadrangulata
TGTATTTGACTTTCAATTAATGTTTTTTTTGAAAATATGTTAGTGCATTTTCAAAATAATGTTGATTTTGACATTATTGGACGCGTAAAAGAGTTAGCATAGTCATAGAAACATTTGAGATAGGTACAATGGGTGGAGGATGGATGAAGGTCTCCTGAGACCTTGGCAGACTAGGCGACAGGCGCCCAATGCTTCTGAATGTGCTGGCAGGGATGCAGCATTTCTGTATGCCTTTGGGCAAGGTTGTGAAATACGTGATAATGCGTTTCAATAAAGTTTAAGCATTAAAAGTATACGCTTGCCTATGAAGCATATGCGTAATTATGCATTTCCCAATTTTTGATTTTGTTTTAATATTCTAAACTAATAAATAAATAAAATAATGGATTCTTTGAACTTTATACGTAACATTACTCAAAATCATAAATACTACATTACTTGAACTTTATACATATTCTTCAATTTTTCAACAAAAAAATATTGCTCAAAATCACAAATACTACAATTACTTGGTAATAAATTCCTAAAATTAAATTAAACACGAATACTGACTAGAAAAAAATCCTAAGTCATGTCAACTATTTATAAGATTCCAATTCAATATCATCAATTTCATCTAAGTCATCTTCCGTGTCATCTGATGCAAAATCATCTTCATCGAGTTCCCTTATTTCAACTCAAGAATTTATATTGTCTCTTGCAAAATGCATGATATCATTGACAACCTCCTTCTCATCACAATCATCAATAATCCAACATTGTGCAATACTAGCATAACTTGTTAATAAAACTAGAGAAAGACCGATAAAGAATGAGGTTCGGGCTATGCGTAAATAATTTTTAACTCTATTTCTTTTTAGCTTTTTAAACGTCAAAATCCTACATATTGTTATATATAATTCATAGATTTGAGTGATTTGGACTAAATTGATGTTAGATGAGCTTCATTTGCTTTTTCTTAAGTTAGAAAAATGGGCTGGGATTTGTTAGGTTAATTTTGACACAATATTTAAAGCATGCATGCATATTTTGATATTTAAGCATGCATATGTAGTCAACAAAATGGGTTGATAGCATTATCACGTGCATACCTCATATGTGGTGCATTTCGTAAATGCCTCGAGCATATGCTCGCATTTTAGAACACTGCCTCTGGACGATCGGAACGGTTGCCAGCATTGGAAAAGGTGCTTATGCACATGTTCATATTTTTTTGATTTTTTTTTCACCTTCTTAGGATTCAGTTATGTAACTATAACTATGAAGCGACGTGACTTTTCAAGATAATTATAACTCTTGGTAAGCATTATTTCACAATCTATATATAGGATTGATAACTTATTGATTGAGATGTACTTTTATTTCACATGTTGAAATTATTCATAAAAAATGTATTTGTTCCCCTTGGTTTTCCTGTATTATACATCAATCACTTGTATTTTTTTCCTTAAAAAAACTTGTTTATATTTTGTCATTCTCGAAAGATAAAGAACAAGCATCGAGTATTGACATATTTAATCCTTGGTGTTCGAGTTATCTTAATGGATGCTCAGTGCACAACATAATGACTTCATTTTATTTTGAAGGCATATTTGTGCCTTGAGTGCGTCACTGGATTGTTTGGAACAAATAGCGTCTTAAGGAAAGCTAAAATATATGTCTTGAAGTTGGGTTCTTCGTTGTACGGGGTTGTTCAAGATTGTATGCGGTTGTTCGAGAATCTACTATATCCTTCTTTTCCTCCTTTCTTATGATTTTGAAGACTTTGCGGTGCTACTTGAAGATATCCCA
The DNA here is from genome assembly GCA_903798255.1 of Fraxinus quadrangulata. Classification (NCBI taxonomy): domain Eukaryota; kingdom Viridiplantae; phylum Streptophyta; class Magnoliopsida; order Lamiales; family Oleaceae; genus Fraxinus; species Fraxinus quadrangulata. The sequence continues at coordinate 1,792 of CAIGRB010015406.1, forward strand.
CATACAATCTGAAGACGCTAACGATATTTTTGTCCAAGATGTGTCTATGTGGAGATACAGGAATTTCACGAGGAGCCAACATCAAAATCCATGAGTCTTCTTGATTGCTAAGGAGGAATGCTTCGAAATAAGTTCCTTTCTAATAATTAGTTGTACACCATCTTATTAAAATTAGAACCAACTGCTCAATCGGAAAATTAGAAATCGGCCAAAAATTCCGTTCAACTCAATATATTAACCAGACAAAGAAAAATCAGTAAATAACCGCCCCTGTTTGAGAGCGCTATTTCACCCAAAAAAATCGATTTTTTACACGTCATGTGGGTCGTCTTTTAATTTTTTTAGTGCAATATCAAACGTACCATAGTCAAATCATTTTTTGAATTACTTTCAACTTTTATTTTACCCTTTTATATTAAAGGTAGTGATTGATTCTCAATCATTCGGCCACTTTTTTGACTGATTCAAGACATTAAGGATAATTCACATGAATTTAATGAATTCAGGCCATCCTTTTTTACCAGACAAGAGCTTATCATTCAAGCCAAGTTTTAATCAAGTGGGTCCCGACCTCGTGAACGTCAGTAAGAGGCCTGTGAACCAACCCTTTGTACATTTGGGACCCACCTCATGTGAGCGTCGGTAAGAGACTTGTGAACTGACCCTCTGTACATTTGGCTTAGAAATTCAGAGACATCTTTCTCGGCTAATAAGATATTTCTGAAAAATATTCCTACTATATCGGTGGGCTCACATATTGCATTGCCAAGCCTAAATAATTTTTCCTTCCAATTGCGCTCCTTTTAAAGAAACTCCTCTTCCACTCTATTGATCCTCCAATGTGGGATAAAAGCTGTGGTCGATTGCCGGTTTTAAATATTTAATAGTTCACTAGCTTGCTTCATTATTTTCTTTAAGAAATCATAAATCAAATTATTTTGGACATTGTTGTTAGTTTTTGAAGTTTTTAAATAAATTAGGATAATAAAACTAATTAACAAACATGAATTTATATTTATTTTGAATTAGTGAACTAATAAAAATTATTGTGGTTATAATATTTCATAGTTTATATGTTTATTTATATATTTTTGGTATCATTTTGATATTGATTCGACCCTTTAGCTCTTGAAGCTTTTCCTTTTTCAGGCCGATTTACAAATCGATTTTTAAAACATTGAATGCACAAGCTTTGTGATCATCACTTTGCACTTGTTTGATAAAGATTTTTTGAAACGTGGTTCTATGAAAAGTGTTCTTTTATGTGAACACGTGGTTAGAAAGTAGGAAAAATTATAAAGAGAGGTAAAAAATATTTTTTTGTAAATGGTTAAAAATAAGTTTAGTAGAAAAGTGATTATCAAAAAATAAAAATCAGAAGAGGGCTTTCAATTGAAAATTAATTGATATTTGAACTATGGTGATTATATTGCCACCACATTTTAATTGCGGTTAAAATTCTCAATCTTTGCTAATTGTAACAATTATTTTCTTAACTTTTTCAGTCGAATCCTTATTTTCAACTTTCTATTAATTAGTATGTCTCGTCTTTGATGATAATTTATATCAAAATATTTTGTTTTTATGTTTTAAAAGGAGGGAAAGATATTGTTTTCTTACTTTTTATTTATTCATTTTTTAAAAGTATGATGAAAAAATAAGTTATTTTACACTATTTCAATGGACTTTTAAATATAAAATTGTAATCAAATACAAAATGTGTTAATTAATGAAAAGTTTGAAGATAAGAATGATATGAAAAATTCTTTAGAGACATAAATATTATAATGAGTAAAGATTATGAACCTTATATACAGTTAAAATATGGTGTAAAAATAAAAATTGTAATGTAAATATAATTACCCTTTGAATTAAGAATACACTTTGGTAGACATGCACTCATTATTGTTTTGCACGTGCATGCATATTATACTATGATTTATAAACAAGATTTCAGACTTGTTGACGATGGTAAAATCTTATGGAGTAAAACGTATAATTTAATTATGCCAAAAAAATGTTGAGTTTGATTTGTTACATTTTGAAACGGTTGTGGATTAAAAGTGAAATTTCCCAGACCACACACAATTGACAATCCCCATTTCTGATATAAAAAACTCAATTTTCAAATTCAGCCACCCCAATTTCTCAGGTCAACGATACTTCAATCGGCCAGATAAAAGATTCACGAGATCATTGAAAATACTTTCTGAATTCTGGGGATTTCTCTTCAATCTTCAGAAATTACAAAAATAATCAATGGGTCGGAAACCGAATGACTCTGAGCCGACTCGTTGGGCATCTCGGATCCTGCTTTTGATCGGTTTGGTCTCTTGTTCTATGGTCTATATGTTCGTGTCATCAGTTTTAAAGCCATCAGCACCAGGAAACGATTCAGATGTTGAATCATTAACACTGGCCGAGTCCTATGAAAATGGCGAGAAGTGGGTTAAAGGCGTAGAGAGTGGTGGCGCTACTGGTGGGTTGTGTTGTAAAGGGATTGAGAATTTGGAGCTTTGGGGGGCTGCTGTGAAATGGGGCACGGATTTCAAATTCAATTCGTCTGATGAATGTTGTAAAGCTTGTAAAGCCATGTGTACTGGAAATGATGGGCCTTGTCTTTGTGATACCTGGGTTTTTTGTGGGAATAAGCAGGCATGTGGAAACAAATTCGGTGAGGTTGGTTGAGATTTCTTTTATTTATTTTTTTTGGTTTAATTTCTGTCCATAATCTGTTATGTACTTGATTGGTAGATGATAGATATGGCTATGTATCAAATGCTTTATATTCTTTAAATGTTCGTGCTGGTTGTAGAATTGGAAAAAAAAAATAGATGCATAATATAGTGTTGGAAAAAAATTACACTTATATGAAATTATAGTTGAGAACAAAACACGTAGATAGTTAGCTTAAGACAATGACGACTTGCTCTCGTGAAGTAGATTCAAGTTCTCTATGACTTGAACAATCAAGAAGCTGGTTTAGTAGAAATGTCGTGACCTTCCCTGCAAGATTAATTAGCCAACTGAAATGTTGTGTAGTTAAAATTAAAGTGCACTATATATTGAGTTCAAACCTCTGCGCTAATAATACATTTTTTTGACCAATAACAAACTCATAGCAAGGAAATATGAGAATTTTTACATGTTTGTGGATTAGTGCATGTATGTTTGTACACAGGACATAGTAGAAGAAGTAATGTAGTTGTAGACATAGATCTTCTCCCAATCAATATGATTTTGCTAATCAAATCCTTAATTGTCACTGTCATTAACTCTGTGATTAACAGAACTAATTTTATATATTTTTTGTTGTTTCAGTGTTGGTTGAAAAAACAGAAGGATTTACTGGCCCCTGAAAAGCAGGAAGTAGGAGACAAAGTCGTGTGGACTTCTGGTCTTGTCTTTGGAAGAGGAGAGGTATATAACACCGAATTTTCGTGATTATTTTTCTTACTATTTTCTATGATGCAAACATTTATTATTTGTATCACCTTATACAGAGAAGAACTTCGGCACGGCATAGCATTTGGTTTTAGACTATGCTCATATCTGTCTCTGTGTTAATAGTTGCTGCTTTCTTTTAATTGTTTCTCTCTCCTCCTCTGCTTGCACTCTTCCGCTTTTGATATTTTCCTAATAAACCACAAAAAGTTTATTCTTTTCTGATGCTGGCCTCTTGTGGATTATGTAAATTTTCTTTATGAATTAACTTTTCATTTTCTCTTTTCTTGTTTAAGGGTATTATTGGATTAGAGACAGAACACGGTACGCTTCACATCAAGGTATACATTCTTATCCCCCGAGTTAGTTGAACAGGTCTTAAAGTTACTTTCACGGTTGAATGATTAGAAAGACATATATGGTTACCTAACCAGATCCATATCAATGATTTAATCATGAGTGGTTTCTTGTACATTTGGATCACGTCCCTCAAAGAAAGTTTCCTGTGGCTGCCATTGCAATTTCCAATAACCTTTATAGTCTTGTATTGTGCAAAGGGATATTTCGAGCAACAATAAAAGAAAAAATTAAATGATTATTAGGGTAATCTCTATTAAGTTTTATAGTCTTGTAGCTATATGCACCTGCATGTGAAGACAAATTAACAGCATTTATATAAGCATGCTGCATAGAGAGATTGCCAAACCATATGTAACTAGTTTTTTCTTTTGGGCTTACTGTTATTTGCATCAATTGAGTGGTCAAAGACTTTCATAAATTTGTTACTAACTGATAATTAATGAATTAGATTATAGAGTTAGGCAAGGAACCTGCTTGAGGGTGTGTGCCTAAAAAGGTTGACAACTGTGACTCAAGAAACATGTCAACACGTTACATTTGTCTTGATCAATAAAACGTTGTCAGTTGCATTTTTGGAGACGATTTTCGGTTGTCCAACATACCAAAAATATATATTTGAATAGATGAACTGAACAAAGTACATCATAATCATGCTTCTAATTCTCTTTCAAATAAAAAGACACTGGCAACTGTTTTAGAAACTATTTTCATATTATTTTATCCAAAGCATTTTACATGTTGTGATCAACAGGTTAGGAAATGGCTGAATTTACTTTCCAGAACCAATTTCTTTAAGAATGAGAAATCTTTTGCGAAATACTCCCGGAAGGGTCTCAAGTTCCGACAACAAATCTATTTTACTTTATATCTATTGGTCATCAAAAGCAAAAAGTGTTCTCAATAAAACACCCATGAAGAAAAAGGAAGAGTTGAGTGAGAGAAGAAGAGACTAGAAAGTTAAAGGAATGAGAAATAGTGAAGTTTTGTACGGTAAGAATATGTTTGGTATGTAATACCGGACATGACTAACGATATAATTAACTAGATTTCAGCATTTGTATCCTTCCCTTAACCAGTACAATCCAATCAACCTTAGCAAACACGTCATAAACTGAAGTAGAGGGAGAAATTGGACAGAGTATTTGGAATGCTGCTGTATTTATTATATAGGGTGTGTTTGAGCCACATTATTTTGGAAGAATGTATTTTGGAATAGTAGATTGATGGATAATGTGTGGTTGAAAAAAAAGGAAAAGTTATTATATTTTTGAAGAATGTATTTTGGAATAGTAGATTGATGGAGAATATGTGGTTGAAAAAGAAAAAAATTATTGATGTGATGAAAAATATTATTTTATTGAAGAATGTGTGGTTGAAAATGAGTAGAATAATGAAAATAAAAATTTTATTATGGCTCAAAGAGGGGCATAGTATGTGTTTCACTGATGAACTGCGTAATCTTTGTGCAGCTTTTGCCCGATTGTTCTCCACTTTCAGTTAAATACATCCTAGAGTTGTTGGCGTTACGCCATTGTGCAGGTTGCCATTTCTATCGAGCTGAAAGCCGGGGTCAATCTTGGGATACGAAAGGAAAACACATTAAAGATGTAAGAATTAAACTTTTTTCTTGGTCTCGTGCATCCCTGATCATTGTATATGCGTCTTGGCTGCTAAAAGGATTTTAGGAGTCTATTCGGTTCATTCATAGGCATCATTTTGATTTATATCACTTGCCTGATAATTATGTTTCATTTGTTGGAGTCGTTTAGTGCCTTTATACACATTCATGAAAAGGAAGTTTGGCTAAGCTTAAAATTACATCAAACTTACTTTTAAGTAGATTTTTAGCTCTAAAACATGTTTGGATATATGCTACTTTTCTTAATTGAAATAAAAAAAAGTTACTTATTTTGATATCAAGGAAGGTGTTACTTTCAAATAAGTTCCTTTTCTATTCCAACTTTGATCATCAATTTTTTATTTTAAAATCTAACTATTTCGCTTATAATTTTTTTAAGCTTAGCACATATAAGTTGCATATACAAAGGGATCCATGAATTTTATAGTATTAGACCAGTTTTATAGGGAATTAAAAGCATGTGAAGAACATAGATATTTTTTGTTTTAATCTCTTTCACCTTATTCTTTTTATTCATCCTCTTTTTTATGTTTTTGGTTAAAGATTTATTTACCTTATTTCTTATCTCTTTATTTCCGTTTGTGTTGTTTTATGTTTCAAAGCTTTGGACGAATTCTTTTAATGACTAATCAAAGTTGTTATTTTTACGCCACCTAATTTGTTTGGAAAATCGTCTGATTATTCCATTTTCTGAAAATCAATATAGAGATTATTAGATGAACATAGTACTGCTGAACACGACAAACTCTCTCTAAATAGAAAAATAATGATGTTCTCCATACAAGTAACTGTTAATGTGTGATTAAAGTTGAAGTCCTCCATTTATTTTTCGAGTGGTCTGAATACGTATGTGGGTGTAGATTTTACCTCCCTCGTGTATAGATTTCATATTTCAACACCAAATCTTCAACTAGTAATTGGAATAAATATGTATATACGGATTCACTCGTTTCATCCCTCCTGTTTTATTTTCACTGTTTTCGTCAAATTACACGTATTAGATCTCCTACTGATGGCCTCTTATTATCTTATCAGGCTTCTTTTGGTCCTCCATTTGCTATTGTTCAAGGAACTCTTGAAGCCCAAGGAATGATATTCAATAAAATCCCATCTGAGTACTGTCCAACCATAAGAAGAGGATCGGTAGCATGGGTTGGCTCCGGTCCTGAATTCTTTATAAGCTTGGCAAATCATGAAGAATGGAAAAATTCGTATACCGTATTTGGTTCTGTACTTCCCGAAGACTTGATGATAGCTGAAAAAATTGGTCAGCTTCCAACAAAATCAGATGTTTGGAACAACATTAATGTGTCAGTTTTAGAAATCCCTGTACCCCTGAGGATTCAAAGAATGAAGACTAGCGTGTCATAATCTAAATACTGATTATAAGATTTTACCTTATAATTTTTATATGGAGTTATAGGTTTTGTTGCATAGTTTCTGCCTTTTGCTTTTGTATTTTTATAACTTTTCCTTTCATTACCCTCCTCAACATAGTTTACACTGCCCTTTCGCATAATGTGTTGTCATTGGATTTTTTGACTTTTCGAGATATAACTGTGCAATGCAAATGTATATTATTTACCTTTTGAAGCTGAGGCATTATGCAACATTAGCAGAACTGAGTGGGTCTGAGAAAAGAGTTATAGGCAGACTGGTGGGGTCGGCCGAACATGTCGGACGTGGGTCCACACGGCCAACCTGTTTGTCCAATGGCTCTCATTGCATAGGGTCATATTTTACATGACTACCTGAGAAAATAGTTGATTTAATTCAAGCTCGATATATAGCCCCCGTTTGAAACCCATTTAATTTCTCATTCTATTTCTCATTCTTCATTTCAACCACACATTCTATCAATAAAATAATATTACACATAAACCCAAAAATTCTTCTTACTTTTTAACCACACAATTTTCTATCAATCACTATTCCAGAATAAGAATTTTTTTTATACACAAAATGGGTGTCAAACAGGGGAATAGTTATACACTATCGTCAAAAGTAACATGAACAAAGTGGATAGGGTTGACCAAGGCAAATTATTAGTGCTTCATACACAATTATATAAAGTGGAAATTACAAAAAATGTCCACTTTCACATAATCATTTTCAAAATGTCCAAAATTTGTTCAATGTCCATTTTACAAAAATTTAGACCAAAATGCCCTTATTATCAATTTTTAATTCCACTGTAGAGACAAATTTTCACAAAACTTTAAATTGTGTTGACAAATAAAAATTTGACACATAACATACCCTACTTATTTCAAAAAAATACACATATCAAATCACAATAAATGCTACTTTTCTTATTGAAAATACATGTTTTTACTTTTATAAATGTATTATTTTTAGTTGGTTATGAGTTAATTGAACTTGATCCGAACTCCCTGTTTGCAACCAATCTGAAAAAATAATTTACCCATTAAATAATTAACCCATCGACCATTTTTAGTACCCAACCCATATGAACCAAAATATTGAAATGAATCCAGACTTACCCTCTCCCCAACACACAATTCCTTATCACTCTCACTTGAAACCCTACAACACCTTCTTCAATATTCATCGGTCGCTACACCTCAATCGTCGGAATCGCTGCGCCAATCATCGGAATCGATGAGCCAATCGTCATCTTTGCTTGTGGTTTGCGTTTGGCTTGTTAAACCGTGGTGAACTTCTGCCTCATTTGCCTTTTCTTCTGTCTCGATCAGATTTTCACTATTTTATCCTTAACTTTTTTTCCTCTATGTAAATGTATATTATTTCTTCCATGGCGTATTTACATGTGGTGTTGTGGGAATTAGGTGGTATTGAAGTTTTGTACAAATGGGGGAATTTGTTGGGAGAAGTATTTTGGAACTCATGTGTTGAAGTGTTTTGTATAAATTGGGGACTCCCACTATTTACATTTTGTTCATGGATTTTCATAGATTTTTAGGTTATCAGAGATGGGTTTGGATTGGATAATGAATCTAACAACTATCTGTCTATGTTTCCTAGTTCTCTCTCATTGCGATATGAACTCTTTGGCTCCAAGCCTTGCATCTTCTTCCCTGTTCTCTGCTATTAATTATTTATTTTCTTTGCTCCTGCTTTACAGCTCAAGAATGATTTGTTGGCGGGGCGGGTCGGGTCGGGTCGGTGGGGTTTTATACTAGAGATTGTTGATAAGTCTTTTTTTTTCAAGTTAAAAATTAAAGAATTCTTGCTTATTAAACTTCTTGAATCATCCGTCACTATAATTATTGTTTTCATTTAATTAATTTGTTAAGTAAACTTGATTTGTTAATTACTTAGTTAACTGCTTGATCTGTTAAAGTATCTTGATTTGTTAATTAGTATAGTCATTTTAATTTGATTTACTAGTTCTGTAGATCATCAAATTGGAGATTATGAAGTTCATGTTATTCCTCTTGATTTGTTATGGTTTTTGGTCGATGAACTCTTCACGAGCATGCTTTTCCATTCTCTGTTTTAGATAATAACCTAATGGAGTTCAGGACAGTTGAAAATATGAAGAACATGCAGATTGCTAAATACTACTACTACTACTACTATTTAGATATGCATGAAAAATACTATGTCAGCTCTAATGTTGGAACAAGATGTTATATTCTTCTGTGCTTTGAGTCATGTCAATTAAGAACCGCATAAGCTGTGAATAAACTATGAATGTGTTTTACTTTTCCAGATGGGATGGGGGTCTTGAATGGTTATTTAGTGATGAATAAAAGCGCAAATGAATTTAAAATAATGGTCAAAGACACACTATACTATAGGATTAAGAGTAATGGCATGTTTCCTTAATCTTAAAAAAATTACTATTAGAATAGGTGACTTATTTGTAAGCAAAGTGTGATTTACTTTCAGATACGTTCCTTTTATAGTCGTTTATTGAGAAATTCGTACATGAATGGAGCACTTCAAATTGTGTGTTTTCTTGCTTTTGTTCTTTATTTCGTGTTATTAGTACTCTCGATAATATTTGATTCATGATTAATTTATAAGAACCCTTACTTGCTAGTGTAGTAATGTTCATATTCCCAATAATTTTTTTTTTGTTCGGAAAATTATATATATTTCATGACAACATTTCAAGAAATGTCTACTTTTGACAATTTAGCATTTTGTTTACTGCATATCTCACTCTTCTTTTCTAGGTTCTTATATTATTTATCTTGTTCGTTTTTATTATTTCTAGATGCCAATTCTAAGTGACCTTATACAGAATCGTGATTGCAAACAAGAATTTCCTAAGCATGTCGAGCCAAGCGAAATGGATGCTTGTAACGTCGATGGCTCGTTTAGGAGGTCCTCGGATGTGGTTGCCACCACCGCGGATCCACCTAACGTCAATGTTCCACCTCCATCCCGACCTCGATCCATCAAGGTTAAAGTGCCTAGTGCTAACACGCGGACTCCGTTTACAGGATCTGGTCGTCGGAAGAGTAAGAGGGATGCGTAGTTACTTTAGAATGTTGTTCATGTCTTAAATTATCTGTACATTTTCGAACTGTCGTTCCTGATAGTAGAAATATCACGCGTCGAGTTTGGCAGGTATTTAATGTTGAGAACGACAAATCAAATGTCGAGAAAACCGTATGAAATGTAGAGAAATCTCCTGTTTCAGTCGAAATGTCATTCTAGACAAATGTAATATTAAGTGTAGAGATGATTTGAAAATAAATGTCGATAACTTTTCAAATGTCGAGAAAAATGGGTTGGTGTGATAACAATTAATGTATAAAAAAATACGTACTCATCCACTATAAAACAATGGCTTTGACTTGAATATGAAATTACTAGCATTAACAAGTTCTTCCATTGATTATGTCTTCATCAACCCAAAAAGCTCCTCACATCGATATTGCTATTAACTTCTCCCCACCCGGATCGTCCGCGGACCACCCGATCTTCATCGACTCAGAAGATGATGAAAATGTCAATGTTTTTGTTCTATATATTCCTCAATCGGGGTACCGTTGCCGTAGGGTAAGCCTTCATCCCATTCCGTTTTCGAATCTCAACGAAGAAATTGAGCCGTTCAAAGTTGGAATGGGTGATCGTATCGTCGATCGTGAGATCGTCCATGTAGAAATCCCACAGGAAGCACACCACGTCTTGTTGGATGACAATGTTGGAACGATTCCCACCGTAAATGAAGATGTAATTATCATAAGCTCCGACGACGAAGATGACAGCGATATGTTCTCTGTCCGTTGTGGAGGATATGTAGAAGATGCAATCATCGTAAGTAAAATGTTGAAGTATATCTAGTGACATAAAAATCCATATAGGTAATGTGTATTTTTTGTGGTGATCACCATTTTGTATATGTAGTGACCTGCAACATGCAGATAGTTATGACATGTTTTTGTTGTGATTACCATTTTATATGTCCAGTGATTTAGGAAAACGAGTCATTTATGGCTTCCTTCGTACCCATTACCAAATTATGTATACAATGATTAAGAAAATTTCGATCATGAAGTAATGAAAGGAAACCCAACCAATTAATATACTAAGAAAATTAAAATTGGAAACAAAAAATAATATCTAAAATAATATCAGTTAATAACGAATACCTAAAATGAATATGCTAGCCCCAGTCAATTGCAATATGTGAAACGTTGTACACAAAATGTTCCCTAATTTCGTTTAGTGTTTAATGTTATTCTCAACATTTGAAAATATCGAGAATTATATTTAAACTATCATTATCGACGTTTATAAAATGTCGAGAATGACATGACGGGATTCACTTCAACATATGCATTTATCATCTTTTTCAACTTCAACTTCAACCTCAACCAACATTTTTTAAAAGAATTTATTCCACCATTAATGACATTCTCAATTATTGAAGCTTCTCATGGAAGTCACTTCTCTTCTCAATTATGATGGCTTCTCATGGAACTCACATTGGTAATAGCTACAATTATGGTGGCTTCTCATGTAAGTCACTTGCTTTTCTCGAAATGTGTGTCAAGTTGAAAAAAAATAACATTGAGTATTCTTTTCACTAAGGATAAAATAGACAATTTGGTATCAAATTTGGTTATTTTTGCAAGAATTATAAGAAAATAACATTTTTCAATTGACACCCATAAAATTGGACATTTTTGAAAATATCCCTTATATAAATTGATCTTGAACTGGTTAGGAAACCATCTATCAAACTTTAAAATATTGCCCATGTTAGAGCTTCATTTTTTCAAAAATTCATTTTTAATCACACATTATTTCAGAAAATAATTTTACCTACTTTCTAATCATATATTCTTTAAAAAAAAAATCATTATTCCAAAACTCATTTTTTCAAAAAGGGGGCTCAAACGGGGGCAATTATCCTCTAATTGACAAAATATGGTCAACATACCCTCGTGTTGGCCAAGCTCAACCCATGTTTGGTGGTTTGTGTTTTTGTGCATACATGGAATATAGGTCAAGATCTATTTCACGTTACACTTCTGAAGTTTTGTTAATAAAGCTCAATTAACGTAATCAATCTTCTCTTTAGAATTGAATGGTACGAGCTAATTTAGTCTTATCTTGAAGTTATCCTATGTAAACGTGCTTATGTAGTTAACATAATTGCACGAATTATTAGTTATTTTAGGATATATTGATAAAAAGTTTGGACGAATGGGGTATTTCTATATATTCTCAAACACCAAGAGGTCCAAACGTAAGTTTACATAGACACGAGGGGTACACCGTTAATTACAAAGGAAGAAGTACCCCTTCCAATTGGGCGGTTGAGGATAGCCCAAAAGATCACCATGCTCTGAACTAAGCTCTTCGCTTTCCCTTTCCTTTTCACCACAGAGCAATTCCAACAATGTCAATAGCCATGTTTTCATTGAGTCCTCCCACTTACCTCCCAACTCTCTCTCTTCCGAAGACCCAGTTATTCTACAAGCCTGATTTTTCTTTCAGACCCTCCAAAAAATTTCAGTATTTGGTACCCAATTTTGCCAGTGCAGATGAGGGGTCTGGTGTAGCTGCTGCGGTTACAGTGGAGGATGGGAAACCCTCTGAAAGTCCTGTGAATGCTGAGGGGAATCTGGGTTCTAATGGGTCTCCGCCGCTTGCTGAAGCTCCGGAGCCGGCGACGGCGGAGGTGGTGGAGACCGCGAATAAATTTCAGGACCCCAGATGGGTTGGAGGGACTTGGGACTTGAAGCAGTTCGCGAAAGATGGGAAGACTGATTGGGACGTTGTTATTGATGCTGGTGACTTCTCTCTCTATGCTGCTGCTGCTAGTGCTATGCATACATACATACATATAGATACATACATTTACAAATTTATCATATTGTTTCTGGTGTTGATAATGTGAGAGAATGATTTATGGCATTTGGAAGCGGAGGGGATTAAGCAATTGTTTACTATGTATTCTCGATGATTATGGGTTTTTGTCTTTGCTAGATGATGAGATATTGTTCCCTTGCAGTGAGTCGTGTTTTCTTGATGCTGTGATGAGCCTTTAGTGCTTTCTTGATATTGTTGTAAGTTGTAACTCTCTAGATTTGGTATTTTTTGCATTGGAAAATGTTTGGAACTTTAATAATTGGTTGTGTTCATTGTACCCTGGAATGGCGATTTTCTCCTATCAATGAAATCGCAGTTTTTTGCAGAGAATTTGTTGGCACTATAAAGATGAAAAATGATAATATTCCTGCTCTACGAGTTATTTTCTGTGTAGCTGTCATTGGGTGGACCTCTCGAATATTTTAAAGCTCATGGTAATGGTTAAAAGCTAAGCTGTTTGGTTAGATGGCCTCATTTTGAACTATATGTATGTATTCTTCTGCAATGTTGTTTTCATGCATTTGTTTAGATATTGTTAACCTCTCCAGTCTCCAAATATTCGTAATACTTCAGAGATCACTTGATTTTCAACTATGTAAGCGGCTAATTCTTTGCAGAAGTGAAAAGGAGAAAATGGATGGAAGATAATCCTCAATCATCGAGTAATGAAGACCCTATTGCTTTTGACACCGCTGTAATTCCGTGGTGGGCATGGATCAAGAGGTTCCATCTCCCAGAAGCTGAATTGCTCAATGGTTAGCACATATCTTTGGTCCCTTTGTGGTATGTTTGGTGCACACAACTCGATAGGACTGGACAATTTAAACAAAATAAAAAACCTAAAATTTTATTCATTATACTATTAAGTCCTATTTAGTATTGCGTACCAAACCTGTGCATGCACTGAAGTTCTACAAATGTATTGGGTGCGGGAATTTTTTGGACTAATGATGTTAAACTTTTTGCAGGTCGGGCTGCAATGATTGGCTTCTTCATGGCCTACCTTGTAGATAGTTTGACCGGTGTAGGTCTTGTCGACCAAATGGGTAACTTCTTCTGTAAAACGCTATTATTCGTAGCTGTAGTGGGTGTCCTGCTGATTAGAAAGAATGAGGACATCGAAACCCTTAAGAAATTGCTGGAGGAGACCACATTTTATGATAGGCAGTGGCAAGCAACTTGGCAGGATGAGACATCTAGCAAGACTGAAAATAACTAGAGAAATTGCAGTATCTAGCATTTACTCGACTGAAACAGAGGGCTTTCTGAGCATCTTTATTCCCTATATTTCAGAATCTTGATTTTTGATGTCTGATTGAGTAATGTTTTTTTTTTTCTTCTTTTTAATATGTATAAATTTCTTATGAGAATATGCATGTTTTAGATGTTTCATTGATTCTCAGTTGATTTCTTTTATAATCGAAGGGAACAAAATGGGACAGTATTAAAGAAAATCTAATGAATTGTCATCGTGTGTGCGTATGCATAATGTCACATCGTCATATATTATATTTTTCCAGAGGCAATGCACCTAATGCCTTGCGCGAAAATTTCCAATACCAGGATTTAAATGGACTATTGGACTTTTTTTTAATAACCGCGATACTTTTAGTGGCACGTTTCAGTCCTCTTCTACTGTTCTACATTACATAGAAAAAATAAGTCATCGATTCAAATTCAAGATACTATCATCACCGTATAGACAATTAGATGTTCAGTCCATAATCGCAATGACTCAATTTGCAGGAGCAGAGCTCTATCGAGCTATTCTCAAGCCAAGTGGAGCATGCATGAAATAGGAAGATCTTTCTTCTATTTTTTTTTCCATGGTGCAATTACATGATTATGGACTTGAGCCATAGACCTCACTTGTGAAGTAAATCATAGCATTTATGATTCGACCAATTGGGAAAGAGTCAATAGATTCCTTTTCGAAAGCGATTTAGATCTCGAAAGCATCATAAAACACTTGGTTGACTATGCTCTAAGTGTGTTTGTTCCCCTTTCTTCCTTATGGGTGAAAAAAGGCCTTGCTTCAGGAAGTATAAAATGTAGAATCATAAGCGCATTTTTCGAATATAAAATTCAATCTTGAAAAAACTCAAGCTTATTTGGTTCAAAGTTCCTTCTACACATGCCTTCATCTTTCGGCTAGCTCTAAGAAATGCTATAAACACCTGGGATCATCTAGCTAGACACGAGGTTCTCCACCTTGATCATCATCTTCTATGCCAAGATGCACAGGTCTCCCTTTCCTCCCTATTCTATGCTCCAACAGCATAAGCCTACTATGTTTACGTGCCTAGAGCATTTTACTCGGACTATCTTTGCTAGTAGTGCCATCCATGCAGCCCTGCTGGCTGTATGGGCGGGTTAACCTTACTAAAGTCAGGACGTTTTTTGCTTCGCCCAAGAGGCAACTTGTCAAAGGCTGAAAAAGAACCTTTGGTTAGCCAAAGCTTCATGATAGGCAAATCAAATATATGCAATATACATCAATAAAAACTGCATCTTATTTTCAATCAATCAAAACTTAAGCCATTCTTGGTACTAGATTCATTGTAATCTTAACTAGAAAATTTAATGCAACTAAATCATTTGCAACTACAACCATGTTAAACCAAATATATGCAACATAAAACAGTGAAAAACAAGAACTAATAATTAAAGAATCACCAAATTTCAACCCAACATTATTGCATTTGAGTAGCAAGTAGTAAACAAAAATATATGTTAGCCTATCTTTAATTATTGTTGTTACATGAACCCTTAACTTACTTAAAGGGTGTGTGCTTCCAACAATTATATGTGGAAATCGTGCTTATGAAAATAACACTTTCTTAAGTGAGTTATTTGCTGGATTGTTGACACCTGGCATCTTGATTACTGTTGGATCCAGTTCTAGAGGCTTCTGATTTATAACTTCCAAGTGATGCTTTGTTTGGCTCGTTCAGTGTGTGGGTTTCATCTGTCCTTCTGCCTTCTAGAGAGAAAACCTCATTCTTCGATTAGGGTTTCACATCTTCAGTGATTGGAGTGTGTAAATGTTAGCATCTCTTAGATATACTTCTAACTATGAGGAAGTGATACATTTCTTAGTGATTTGTGTAATGAATCCATGTGATTCATGTAATCTGTGAAGTTGGTGACAGAAATGAGTGATCTGTCGTGATTCTTGGCTGGATGGTGTGTTCGATCCAAAGTTTTTTCTAAAGATAAGTCTCTGTGGCTTAATCTTGTATTCTTGAACTGATTGTAATCTTTGGCTGCTATATTTTTTGCTATTAGTGCAACCGATCAAATATCCATTATTTGGATGCTCAACACGGAATGTAAGCGTTAGATTCGATCGTCGAATCTTCGGGACTTAGGCCGAAATAATTCTTTGTGTTCAATCTTTAATTTTCTGCAAGTATACTTTTTGATCTATTGATGTTTGGTGGAATCTTGTTTTAATATCGCGTGTTGTGGGTCTTTTCAGTAGTATCAGAGCCTGAACTGAGAACAAGATACTTGGATCTTCATAAAAAGAGTTCAATCTGTTGCAGATCAAAAAAACTTGGAACTGTTGTTAAGCAGGTCTTAAAGATATTGAGTTTTTGTAAACTCGTTGGGTGAGATCTTTTATTTTTGTAAAGTTTCTCTTTTCAAAAATTAAGGTTTTGCAATTTTTTCCTTGATCTACCATACACCTAAAACCCCCCTGGAGACTAATCTTTGTCCAAAGACTCATACGAGGTCGTGTGAATCTGAGATAAATCAAGTACAGGGGTGTATCTGGAGGATCTTGCAGGAGAAATTTCTTGATTTTACCCCTGATTTACCATACACGATACCACCTGGAGACTAATCTTTGTCCAAAGACTCATAAGAGGTCTTGGAAATCTAAAATAAATCCAGTACGGGTGTGTATCTAGAGGATCTTGCAGGAGAAGTCTACAAAACATAGACTTTTTGATCTCTGTTGCTGTGATCTTTATCTGTGTTTACACTGCTTGTTCATTTATTGTGATTGAAACTTGAAAATCTTGTATTACCAAGTGTACTACTGTGATTTTAAACTACAGTAATTTTGTGAGTCGCTGACTGTACCTTGCTAATATTCTGAACTCCTATTTGTGTATCTTTTAATACAAATATGTCTTTTGCTAAGTTTGAAGTTCCACAATTTGATGAAAGAGGTGATTTTAATATATGGTGTCAAAAAATGAAGGCAATTTGATGCAAATGAGAGTTGTTAGGGCTCTAGATGATAGTTGCCCTGCAGACTTGCTTCCTACTAAGAAAAATGAACTTGAGGAGGTTGCCTGGAGTACTATTTTTTTGTCCTTGTCTGATAATGTTGTGAAGGCTATTCGTGAAACCAAAACTGCTTCTGAACAATGGGCTAAACAGCATGTTAAATATGTGACTAAGACTATTCCAAATAAATGTTATTTGTCGAAACAATTCTTATATTTTAAAATGGATCATTCTGTTGATTTGGATGAAAACTTGAATAAGTTTACCAAGTTGACCCAAAACTTAACCAATTATGATGAAAAGCTTTCAAAAGATCAGTTGGTTGTAGTCCTGTTAAACTCCATTAGTGACAAATTTAGAGACATTAAGATTGCTTTAGAATATGGTAGAGCTCATATTACTACTGATGAAATCATTAGTGCTTAAAGAAAGAAAGCTCTTGAAATTAATTATGAAACGAAAGACAGTCATAATGGAGAAAACCTGCTTGCTAAGGGAAAGGGGTTTAGTAAACTTAATTTTTGCTCAAAGTTCTTAAATGAAAATAGAAATAAGTGGAGTGATAAATATAAATCCAAAAATAAAGCGAAAGGTAAAAAATGCTATCATTGTGGTAAAATGAGACATTTTATTAAAGATTGTTATAAGAAGAAGAATGAAGCAAAAGATAAGAAATTTGATGATGGGAATGCTGCCTTAGTTTGTAATAAAGATAATCTTGAAGATGGGTTAGTCCTTGTTAATATTGAAAATAAGTTATGTGAAGAGTGGATACTTGATTTTGACTGTGCTTTTCATATGTGTCCAAATAAAAATTATTTTCTTGACTTTAAAACAACTATTGGGGGACAAGTAATAATGGGGAACAACATAACTTGTAAAGTTAGCAGAATAGAAACTGTTAAACTGCTACTTGAGAATGACAATGTATTATTCCTGAAAGGAACTAGATATGTTCCTGAACGAGAGAGAAATCTGGTGTCTTTAGGCATGTTGGATGGCATGGAGTTTGACATAAAATTGGGTCAATGACACATTAAAATTCTTAGGGGCACTGATTTAATTATTAGCACCCCTAAGAGACATGGTCTTTATTTTCTGAATGCTAAACCTTTACTTGGTTTAACTGTTGCTACTTTACCTGAAAGTTTTACTTTAGCAAAATTATGACATGAAAGATTTGGCCACATTGGCAAGAAAAGTTTAAAATATTTACAAAATAAAGGGGTTTTTGGAAAACAAAACCTTGGTAATTTTGGTTCTTGCGAACAATGTGTTATTGGCACGCAAGTAAAGTTACAATTCTTACCAGCTATTCATAAATCCAAACAAAAACTTGAATATTTGCATGCTAGCTTTACAAAATAAAGGAGTATTTGGAAATCAGACTTTTGGTGAAATTGATTCCTGTGAACAGTGTATTATTGGTAAACAAGTAAAACTCCAATTTTCACCTGGAATTCATAAATCCAAACAAATACTTGAATATTTGCATGCTGACCTGTGGGGTCCTACTTCCGTGACTACCTTGACTAGTTTTTGATATTATCTTTTGATCATTAATGATTTTTCTAGAAAAATCTGAGTTTTCTTATTAAAATCAAAAGATGAAATTTTTTCTGTTTTCAAAGATTGGAAAACTCAAATTGAGAACCAAATTGATAATAAGATAAAAATTCTAAGAACAGATAATACTATGAAATTTTGCAACTATGAATCCAACAATTTCTTCAAAGAACATGGCATTTTAAGACATGAAACGGTTATTTACCCACCTAAGCAAAATTGCATAACTGAAAGAATGAATGGAACTTTATTAAATAAGGTGAGATGCATGCTTTTGAGCTCTGGATTGCCTACACTATTCTGGGATGAAGCTGCTGCTTATCTTGTAAATAGAATCCTTACTAGTGCTTTAAATTTTGAAGTGTTTGAAACTGTTTGGTCTAAAAATCCTGTTAATTATTTTCACTTGAAAATATTTGGCCGTGCTTCATATGCTCATCAAAATATTAGTAAATTAGAACATAGATCGCTTAAATGTGTTTTCTTGGGTTATGGTGAAAATGTTAAAGACTATGGACTATAGGTTAAGAATGAAAAAGGTTATAGGATGATTGTTAGAAAAGATGTTATTTTTAATGAGTCTATTATGCCATGTTTGGAAGGGAAAGAAAATAATTTGACTGAAAAAGATGTTCAAATTGAGGTTAAGTCTTCTTTAAATGAAAAAGAAACACATGTACTTGCTGTTGATGAATCTAATCTTGATGAAAAATATTTCTATTGAAAATGATAATATTCTTGAAATTGAAGACCTCTGATTCTGCTCATCTACCTCTTGATGAATACTAACTCACAAGAGATAGAGAAATAAGGCAAATCAGACATTCTGCTGGTTTGATTGTGATGATTTTGTTTCATTATTTACTTATAAAGAACAATTTGAAAATGAACCTTAACTCCTATGATGATGCCATTAATTGTAAAGATTCTAAACTCTGGAAAACTGCTTTGGATGATGAAATGAGTTCACTCCTTAAAAATAAGACATGGGAATTGGTTAAAAGACTTAAAAACCAAAAGCTAATTGATTGCAAGTGGATCTATAAGATAAAGGAAGGTGAGGGGGAGAATAAAAATATTAGATATAAAGCTAGACTTGTAGTTAAATGATTTACACAAAAAAAATGTGTTCACTATATTGAAATTTTTTCCCCTGTAGTTAATATACCACTATTAGGTGCATTCTTGCCCTTATTGTTCAATTTATATGGGAACTTGATCAATTAGATGTTAAGATTGCTTTTCTCTATAGAGATTTAGATGAAAAAATCTATATGAGACAACTTGTTGGTTTTATTAAAGGTGATTCTGAAAATGTTGTATGTCTGTTAAAGAAATCACTTTATGGTTTAAAACAAGCCACAAGGCAATGGTATAAAAAGTTTGATACCTTTGTTTTGAAAAATGGTTTTCAAATAAGCAATTATGATGTTTGCCTCTACTATAAAGGTAAAGGAGGTAAAAGTTCTTTGTACTTAGTACTTTATGTTGATGATATGTTACTTGCAAGCTGTAATAAATTTGAAATTGGTGATATCAAACATAAGTTGAAATCTGAATTTGATACGAAGGATCTTGGTTCAACCAAGAAGATCATTGGTATGCAGATTTTAAGAAATAAAGATAAAGACATGTTATTTTTGCATCAACATGATTATATGCTCAAACTTCTGAAAAGATTCAACATGTTTGATTGTAAACCTATTACTTTACCTCTTTCAAATTATTTTAAACTTTCATCTGAGTAATGTCCTAAAACTGATGAAGAATTTGCTAGAATGTCCAAATTCCATATACAAATGTAATTGGATCTGTCATGTATCTAATGGTTTGTACAAGGTCTGACCTAGCTCATAGTATTAGCATACTTAGTAGGTTTATGAGTAATCCAGGAGAAGAACACTGGAATGTTTTAAAATGGCTTTTAAGATACTTGAAATGTACTTTAAATTTAGGCCTTATATTTAAAATGAATAAAAGGGTGATTACTTTGAAGGGGTTTACTGATTCTGATTTTGCTGGATATAGAGATAATAGAAAGTCTACCTCTACCTATTATTTTACTCTCTATGATACTGCTATAAACTGGAAATCTCAATAGCAAAAGGCAGTAGCTCTTTCCTCAATTGAAACAGAATATATTACTGCTTCTAATGCTATTAAAGAATGCATCTGGTTAAGTAAGTTGATGAACTTGGTTTTGTTAATGAAAATGCAACATTATATTCTGATAACCAAAGTACCATACATTTAAGCAAAAATTTCATGTTTCATGACAGGACTAAGCATATAGACGTTAATCACTTTATTAGAGATTTTATATCAAAAGGAATTATGAAGATTGGTAAAACTCCTACCCAATTTAACCCCTCAAATATGGGAACTAAGATAATACCTTTAAATAAGTTTCTTAACTGTTTAAAGTTGTTATATATTGATACTATGTAATGTTATACAGGTACTTTGAGCAAATGAAAAATAATTGGTGATGTTTTCTCTTGGCTACACTGTTGCTAAAATTGTTGAAAGCAAGACTCGAACCCTTAACTTACTTAAAGGGTGTGTGTTTCCAACAATTATATGTGGAAATCATGCTTCTGAAAATAACACTTTCCTAAGTGAAAGTTATTTGCTAGATTGTTGACACTTGGCATCTTGATTACCGTTGGATCAAGTTCTAGAGGCTTCTGATTTATATCTTCCAAGTGATGCTTTGTTTGGCTCGTTCAATGTGTGGGTTTCATCCGTCCTCCTGCCTTCTAGAGAGAAAACCTCATTCTTCGATTAGGGTTTTACATTCTTGAGTGATTGGAGTGTCTAAATGTTAGAATCTCTTAGATATACTTCTGATTATGAAGAAGTGATACATTTCTAAGTGATTTGTGTAATGAATCTATGTGATTCGTGTAATTTGTGAAGTTGGTGACATAGCTGAGTGATCTGTCGTGATTCTTGGCCAGATGGTGTGTTCGATCCAAAGTTTTTTGTAAAGATAAGTATGTGGCTTAATCTTGTATTCTTGAACTAATTGTAATATGTGGTTGCCATATTTTTTACTATTAGTGCAATCGAGCAGATATCAATTATTTAGATGCTCAACGGGGACGTAAGTATTAGATCCGGCCGCCGAACCTACAAGGCTTGGGATAAAATAATTCTTTGTGTTCAATCTTTAATTTTCTGTAAGTATACTTTCTGATATATTGATGTTTGTTGGAATCTTGTTTTAATATCGTATGTTGTGGGCCTTTTCAATTATTCACACACCAAAGTGGTAATGGGACAATATAGCTCCATACGACTGAAGTTGGCTCAAGCCACGTTCGGCATTTAATTCCGTATCTAACTAGTAACTAGTGCAAAAGTGGAATCAACAATAGATATCATTGCAAGCCCTACAGTAATAGCACTATTTACATGTCAACTTAGTTGAATTTCGATCATTTTATCCAAAACATTAAAATTGTCATGAGATATAGACACCGAACCTCCTAAATCACCATTTTCCCAGTCCACAAACCAGTCATCAACGCCCTACAGAGGCCACCATCTACGTTGAGTCCCTTGGCTAACTCCTAGAAATCCACACATCCTCACTGTCACTATCTTCATTAAGAACAACCCCGCCTTGGATCTAAACATTGAAACTCCTAAACAAGTCATCAACACCCTACGAAGACCACCAGCTAGATCCGGGAAAAATTGCACCTCATCTCTTAGCTATCTCCAAGAAATCCACATCCTAATAGTCAATTAGTCATTGTCCACATTCGGAGCAACCACCTTAAAGGGACACCGAACATCTTTCCCAGTCCAGAAACCAAATCAATCTCCTATGGAGACCACCATCTAGGTCGAGGAAAAGTCAAACCCCGTCTCTTAGCTATCTCCAAGAAATCCACATCCTCAGAGTCTCTATCCACATGGGGAACGACAGGCTTCAAAACTTCCAACATATCATTGAAAAATCCATTATTCATCCCAACATTCCCTAAAACCTCCCTGCTTCCAATATTCTGCTTTTTACCCTTCATTGTTAATGGAAACTCGTACTTTCCACCGGCACGACTGTCAACTCCACAAACTTTCTCCTTCCGCTTCCTCTCAATACCCCCACCATTAACATACTTGAACTCGTCCATTCCTTCCACATTCATAGAACTACACAAATCTTCATCCCCACCTGTATCATTACATGCCTTCTCACCTTCTGTAACCTCAATAACCTCCGGATATTCACTAGTTTTTCCCTCATTACAATTTTTGCTCACTCTAACAAATTCTTCACCTGCACCAGCTACTAGCAACTCAGGAGTTTCAGTGAATCCCTGGGTCTCTCCAGTTTTTTGCGCATCAGCATTTTCCCCAACCACAACATTTTCCTTGCACATCTTCTCCACCGAATCTTCACCCAAATTTACGGTGGTTAGTTCCTCGCCAATTTCTTCTGTTTCCATATTGATAACATCGGTATCATTCATATTATTGTCTCCTTCAACTTCGATTGTAGCGGGCTCCGTTTCACCAATAGGCATGGTTTCACCATCCCATTCCAATTCCATATCCTCCTCAGAAACCCCTTTCTTCTTCCACACAGAGTCATTATCCAATTCCTCCTCCAAAACCCGATTTTTCCACAATTCATCAACCCCAATTACCAAAGTGTCCTCACTCAAATCAACGGTCCTTAAGCTGTCTCCAGGATCGACGGCTGTGGGTTCTCCAGCGTCAACATATTGGTCTTCAGAGGAGGAGTGGGCTTGCTGCTCCGGAGGGGTTTGAAATTCCAATTCTGCATCATCCTGAGGTGTACGTTGGTCAATTGTACCGCTATCCGGTCCCGAAACCATAACTATTCCGGTGGGTTCAGTCGGCGAGGGAGACGGAGACGATAAATCCGGGTCAGGATCGGATTCCACAATCCAACCGAAGGGGCAGTTATCCAATTCAGCCTCTTGGGATGAGGTTGGCTGGCAGAGCTTAATCAGCGAGCCGAATCTGTCGGTTTCTCTACTTCCATTGTTATTGCAAAGCATACTATGTGTGTGTAAATTTTAGGGTTTTTTGTTTTGTCGAATTGGGGATTTTACAGACTCTTGATTTTCACGCATTTTATATTCCTATTGTACGATCATGATTAGGTTATCAAACTTTCCCGCCTGTTTTAATCGACGGTCAGTCTTAAATCAAGACGTTCTCCCCAATTATCGAAACGTCGTCGTTGTCTAGAGAAATGTCTTTCCCAAGGGGGAAAAGCAATGTCTTTCACAAGGTCAAAATGTGATGCCAGTTTAAGTAACCTTTAATTAAAAAATATCTTTCGCGTCTCTCATAGAAGTACTCTACAGAAAAGTTAACAATAGAATAAATTATTGTTATAATCGGTATGATCGTACTCTCATCTCGTGTGGTACAACAGAAACTAAGAATATTAAATTTAATGTCATATCATGGTTAAAGTTAAGAATATATAAATTTTAAATAAATCAATTGATGTTGAAGAGACCATAGTTTATCATCGTTTATAATTAGAAGTCTAAACCTTTTTCTTTTTATATTGAACTGACTCAAAGAAGATTCAACTCAATTCATTAATGTCGGTGCTGTTTATCCTAAACGATGGTAAAATACATCATAAAGCAAATTACAAATATTTTGGGGTTGATCAATTATTGTACTTTCAAATGTGAGTGCAATAACTAAAAAGAAGAAATACATTTGTATACATAAGCCAATTTTTAATAATAGAATTTATTACTTGGCCATTTTTCATTTGATGATGCCAAAAACATGTCTCTTTATATATTTCAATGAAAAAAATCACTCTCTCACTCTCTCCCCCTTTTTTTTATATCTACCATTTGGATCAAATATTAGAAACCTCTATTCAAGATCAACTAGTAAACACGGTATCACATAAAAGGGAGAATAAGATACGAAACATGTATTGATACACGTTACTAAGACACAAAATTCTTAGTCAACAACAACAATTGACACACATCAATGATGTCATGTACAAAAGAGAGAGAAAGTATTCAAGTTTCTTAAATAAGCTTCTGTTGGGTGAGAATTAAAATCATTCAAGTTTCTTAAATAAGCTTCTGTTGGGTGAGAATTAAAATCAAATTGTTAGTAAATTTTGATAAAAGTTGACAAAATGTGTGATTGAAAAGTTGTGAATCCCATGAAATATATGATTAAAATTAATTATTGACTTTGATTTGGACAAAAAAAAATTATTTTAATCTCTACCAAACAGGAAAATCTTCCAAAATTTGTCTCTCTCCCCAAAAAAGACAATCTTGAGTTGGCTTTAGTCCAATAAACAAGGCCTCAACGATAACAATTACTTATCTAACTATAATCATACCAAATGTTTGTAAAATTCATGTGGTCCACACAACAAAGATGAAAATGTTCAAACTCATTCCTGCACACGACACACAGCTTTGTTGATTGCTGTTAATAAATTTTAGGAAAGTACTTTGTTCCAAGTGCTACTTTTTTGCCAAATGAAAATTATCTCACAAGTCTGCAGTTTCCCAGCAAGCATATACTCTTTCACAATACCATTTTTCTGCTATATAATACAATCTTCTGTCAACCTATACAAAAAAGACTCGGGATATGTCCATCCCTTTTCGTTTTGAGTTTCGTGTAGGTTGAGGAAATAGAAACAAGGAAAAGAGGAGGCAATTATCAAACCTCATTTGCACCTGGTTTGCAAAACGGAGGCAACAAAACAGCCCTGGGGAATAGAGAAAGGTCGTTGGGACACGTGCCATCAGGGACGAGCAAGATGTGGGTATACTGAATTACTACTGGTACTTGCTTGCATAGCAAAATTTGAAGGCATGAGGAGTTCGGCCTGTGGGAAAGAGCTGTTATATGGCACGTCCAGCAGTAGATCCTGTTCCGAGTTCTCATCAGCAAATTGCAACGTGTCCAAACCCCGGGAGCCGTTATCATTTGGCAATGAAAACAAATTCTCTGGGCCATCATTGTCTATTAGATCCTTGTGGTCATAATTCGACTTCATCAACACCCTTCTCGGGCTCTTCATCATAGTCCTCGCTCCTGAAACGTGTCGTTTCTTAGAGGTCATTGCTACATAATAAATAATGAAGTTGGCTAATCTAAGTAGTCTTGTCCACTGTTTTTGATTTTAGAAACATCTTCGTCAAGAGAAAAAATCTACCCAGTGAATAGTCCCAACTCCATGTGATAGAAGTTAAAAAGGTGGATTCGCATTTCAGGAGAAATGAAATTTGTGGTGAGAATCTCTAATGAAGTTGAGAAGGATTTGATAACCTGATGCCTGCGTGTACCTATTCCATCTCAATAACTTTCATGTGTCCGAATATATAAATCTTTATCCCCAGATTATTCAGACTACTCCTGATTAAGATGATTAGGTAAGAATATAATTCTCGAGCAGAAAAGTGCAATTGCCAAACAATCAAGTGCATGATTATATGTAGACAGTAGTACTTGACTGGAATGGACAAGATTTTAACTTCCTTTTCTTTATTAGCACTGTTTAGTACTCTCCAGCTCTCCTTTCCAAACATGCCATTAAAAGTTTTCATTGGTGTCATACAATGAAAAAATATATATGTGGCTTACCTATAAACTTTTGGTGTTGTCCATCTCGTGATCTTTTAACATTTTCCAAATGACCGGTTGCAGCTGCAACAAGTCCTCTCACTTCAGACTTTCTGATAGAATTTTTGCCTTTCCCTCCCTATGTCAAAAGCAGGATAAAAAACCAATAAAAATTACATTAATCCGAAAGACATACTTTTTCAAAGTGCAATATTTATTCTATGCAACAAGTTCAAACCTTAAGTAAGTTATATTGTTCCACCCACTTCGATTTTGTCGAATTGCACAATGCAAGTTTCTTCAAGGTTCTATGATCGTCTATTTTGACTCCAAAGAATGAGTTATCAAAAACTCCTTCAGCAAGAAGTTTCTGGAAGGATGATACATTCTCCTTGAATTGAGGGCTACTGAACATACTTCTAAGACTGGATTTAAAAGCAGGGAACATTATCAGCAACTATAGATTAACTGCTGTCAGTTTATATATAATAGTTCAGTATGGCATTTTTCTAATTAAATATAAATAAAATAGTTCAGTTAGTAGCAATGCTATTATTAATATTTTCTCATTGGTTAACCTATCATGTAGTATCTATCAACTGATATGTTTCACATGCTTCATTACGATGAGCTATATTAAGTATTATTGATAAAACAAAAACCTCTCCGGAGTTGCCGTAGTGTCAATGGAAGGTAAAATCTTCATTAACTGTCTCTGTTCATCATTTGTCAAATAAGCCACAAACTTATCGAAATTCAGAATATCCTGCATCAATAGAGATGTCAATCATAAGAAAGTATCAGGCCTTTATTCATGCAAAAATAAGCGGAAAATTGATCGAGGTTTATAATGGAAGTAAACCATATTCTAAATAACTTGAATCTGTCATGAACAATCTATTGGTAATATAGGAAATAACAATAACAATGAAGTTTCTAATTTGGTCTATACATTACACACTTGATCAAAAAGCTCAAAACCGTGAGAGAAATTTCATAAATGTGGACAAATTTGACCTGGTGGCCTTGACATATGACAAAGATGAAACCATAGTAATAGATAAAGACTGGTTGCCATAAGTTTGCTTTTGAGTATGATAACAAAAACATATTCAGAATCGCAACTTACTCTCAGGTCTATATGATGTAGCGGTGAATTATGATTTGCCAGCAACTGTAGCTTTTCAAGTTGATTCTCGTCTCTGAAACTGGAAAGAAAGCAAATAAATGGATAGATAAAATGCAAAAATATGACGCAGAAGGTCTCAGCAGTTGTGCCAGAACATAGAATTGAAATATCTCAGCTTATATACTAGTATCACAAATCCATGTTTTCTATTGCGCCTTAGGTGGAAGCATCATATTATAAATTTCAGCAATCTTGACTTGCTAGAGTTTAAAATGAATCAAGGAAGTACCTTTCAATTTTCTCTTTACCCATTCCCTGTCCAGCGAGCTTATTGACCTTGTCAATTTCCCGAATTGGATAATTTACAAGCTTGTCATCACTATGAACAGGAGGGGTCATTGACCGTGAATAAGCCTCATTCATGGGCTGTGGCTTGTTATCAATTGAAAGGGAGCTAGCTTCTGATTCTTCTTCTTTAGCTATTGAGTTTGGATGCCGAATAAGTACACTTCCATGTCCAATCTCAACAGACACCATAGGTTTGTCACTCTCAAGAAGCAAATCCTCTTCTGAAGATCCAGAGAAACATGACGACTGTTGTTCATGCCATATGGTATACAAATCTTTTGTAAGCTTCTCAACTGGAGATGGCTTTGAACGACTGACACAGGTTCTCTTCCTCGAAGGTACTGTGGTGTCCCATACTACAGGCTGCGATGCACCTGTTCGGACGAGAAATTGATAACCTTTACGTTGAGCCTAGAATATGAAAAGACTACATAACACAATAATTCAATAGCAGCTTTGTCTGTGCAACCACAACATAGCAGATGTATCTTCATACTCGTATAATTTAAATAGAAGAGCATGCCGACTAAACCATTTGATTAGGTGCTTTCTTCTTCAGTTAAATTCTGTTTCAACGTTCAACATCTTATTCAGACATGCTTAACATAAAGCCATGAGTTGCTTCCCCTCATTACTAAACGTAGCGTTTGTTCAATTTATATGACCTAACCTGGCCTGTTTGGTTAAACTTAAAAAGAAGTTGAGGTTCCTTTTGGTCAAACATAATTGTAAAAGTTATTTTCTTTTACTAACAGAACTTACTTTTCTAGAAAGTAAAGTAAGTCTTAACATACTCTCTAGAAAAGTAACTTTTTAAGCTTAGCCAGACATGCTCGTTCCTTCTCCAGAAAGACAATGACAAAGAAAAGATATGATTGGAGTTTGGAAAGGCAACAGTGATGGAATTTGACTCGAGGGTTTTTGTATGTAAGCATACATATATTTTATATATGCACAGAGAACCAACAAACCTGTCAAATCACCTGCATCAGCTGTGCCATATTGAGCACAAGTCTCGGAGTTCGAAATGGCAGAGCCAGAACTTGATCTATTACTTGTATCTTCATCGAACCCTTTGCGGAATCCCGGGTTATAGTCAGAAGGAACCCCGCCATATTCAGAAATATGATTTTCTTTCTTTCGTTTGAGAATGTTTGCTTTGTCATTCATAGATATGTTCTTCACCTTCAAAACCTTGTAGTCCTCAAAGTCATTAGGTTCTGACCTAGCATGTAGAGGAAAATAGTTTGCCAATGTTCCCTTTGTTCTCCACCGAGAACCGCATGCATTACATAAAACTGGTTTCTCGGGGGGACCATTACGCCAAAGAGGGGTGCCTATGGAACAAATTATAGTATCCTCAGTCAAACCGAGAAGCAAATTAAAGATGGTTAGCAGATAATAGCTCAATGGACAGAAACAATAACACACTAAATGTTATTCCCAAATCACAACACAAAAAGAAGTTTAATAACTATTTTCAGTCTTGAGACAAAGTATTCTTGTTCAGAATGGAATTTAATTGTAATTTACTGCCCAAAATGCTCACAGGATAAAAGAACAGAAGGATGACTTCACAGCAAACCAATGTCACTCTTTTGTTGTGTTGACAAAAGTCTGAGCTATTTGATGCCTATTCATTAACAATAGACAATGCACTTTGAAACTATTAAGGGCCCTGAAATTTCTCAAATTGAACTGAGGACAAAATTTTATATGACTCCCTTTTAAGTCCTGGCTCCTGGAGGACTAGTGCTTCTTACAAGAAAAGTATTTTCTTAACTTTGCCTGCAATGATAGTCGTATAACAAGTTGATGAGGAGTAGGCAAGTATAAAAGTTAGTAAGTATTCAACGCAGCAGTAAAAGCAATTTATGGCAGAGTCAAAGAGATAATACAGTTTGTTCCAGCATAACATATTCCTTTTTAGGTTGTTTCATGATTAACCAGGAAAAAATCCCCAGAAGGCAGAAGATTAAGAATACAAAAATGAATTTCTAGCTGATGAACACACTAAAGGGAACCTAAATGGTTAAAAAATATAACATCTGTACGGATACTTAAGTGTTAATACGCCATCAAAATCTTTAAAAGGTTGAAAATAAATCCACAATGTGAAGTTCACATCCATAATCTCGGGATCAAGTTAAATTGGTTGGCAACAGGATCAAAAGGAACTTGAAACTTTCACCGCGACACGAGGTCAATAAAAACTCAAAGCTCCCTGATACACAGGTAGATGATTAATATGAATGAGATTGGTTTAATTCTTTGCCAAAGACTGACATGGAGAATTGCACAAATAATCACCAAAAACGAAGACTGACATGGAGAATTGCACAAAAATCACCAAAAACGAAGTTTTACTAGAATAACAAAATGGGATTCAAGAAGTGCATTCTCTGATCGTGTCAGAAACTCGGAAACCAATAAACAGACATGAGAGAATTGAGCATTGTTTGACTCGATCATCGTTACACTGTAATTTCAATAGAACACAGAGTATATTAGCTTCATTTCTGCATTTACATATGGTTCAAGAGAGTCAAAGGGTAGTAAACATTCAATTTCATTAGCAGATTTAAGGAATTTCAACTCAATGATTCAGAGTCATTTGCAGCTGTTAAGAAATCAAATGAACAAGCAAATAAGCAAACAAACAGAATACGATTCAAAACAGAACATATGACTGAGAATTGTTCATTGTCCAGTTAATCTCTTTTATTTCCAAACAATTAATTGATTTCACTTATTAAATTAGTAATTATAAATTATGAACCCGTCTTCAGAACATTGAAAATATTAAAAAGGAATTTATATTTTCTTGAACATTCAGTGAAATTATTGAAGAAAAAATATGTTGAAGAAACAAAAACTCACTTGTAACACCACAGTGGTAGCAAGGTCCGTGCTTTCCCATGTCTCCCTGTTTCTTTTTTCTTCCTTTATTTCAAAAATACTGAATTTTAGATAAATTCCACAGAGAAAAGGCACAAAAAAAGAAGCAAATTCTGGAGAAAAAGCCTTTATGGAACAAATATATAGGTTCAGTTATTCTTTTAGCCCTTTTATAGCATATACGCCACTGTGTTTGTGTGATGGATTTTCTACAATACACCCAGAGAAAATTCTATAGAAAAGAAATTTAAAAAATTGAAAAAAATAAAACCCAAGAACATCCGAATGAGTCTGTATCTCAGAATCTCACAAGAAAGACTTAAAACAGCAGAAATTTCGACAAATATTGAAGAAGAAAAAATATTGGGTTTTCAGCTAAGAATCTTTAAATCACAATCCAATAAAAATTAAAGAAAAAATTATGGAAGGAGTCTTGGTTGGGAGATGAAGATGAAAGGGGGTTATTTTATGTAATGTGAATTCTTCTATTAATATTGTACATCAAGAAAATGTCTCAACATTTCTTGGTTATTTCACATTATTTTATGTTATTTGTTTATCTTTTCCAATTTCCCTTTTCACTGTAAACACATAAAAATTTCATTTTAACTCTCGACAGACCCAAGTGGTTGAGTTGAGGGATGTTACTACTCTGTCATTTCTCAGAAGTTTAGTGAACGTTTTGTATAAAATTCTTAAATAATTCCTACAATGTACAAAATATTATTTTATTTTAGCTCGTGTTTGATCAACATTAAAATTTTCATTCTCATTTTTCTACTCATTTTCAACCACACATTTTTTAATAAAATAATATTTTTCATCACATGATTAACTTTTCCAACCACACGTTCTCCATCGATCTACTACTTCAAAATATATTCTTTCATAATAATGCGGTTCAAACACTCCCTTAATACTATCTAATTTTTTATTATTTTTCACGAAACATACTATTTTTTTGTGATTTTATAGCTGTGGACAGAAATTGACAGTAGTTTATTGTTGTATATTCTTTAATATTATCAAATATTAGATGATCATTCCTACAAAACATAACAATAAATAATTATATGTATATAAAAGAAACCTCCAACGTTCGAGATGTAATATGAATTTTATTTAGTTTTTATTGCAAAAGTTAAAAAAAAAATCCTAATTATGATTATTTAATTTAATCTCACATCCCGTATGACTTATGACTATTGTCAATTTATACTCGTTTTTATCAATTTAGCTCATGTTGGAGCTGCGTTTTCATTTTCATTTTTATTCTTCTACTCATTTTCAACATTTCTATCACATTAATAATTTTTCTTTTTTTTTTCAACCATATATTCACCATTACATCACAAAAAAAATCATTTCTCCTAAAAAAAGTGCATCAAACACGCTCTTAAAATTTCAAAAACTTGTAATTTCTCTGGAAAAGCACATGGCAAGAGAGCAAGAAAATAGGATAAAGAAATAATTGAGAGTTCGTTTAGACTTTTGTTCTTGTTATTTTAAATATTTTTTGATGTACAGCAACGTAGATAAATATGAAAATTACAATTAGAATGACTTGTGATCCTACTATTTATTAACACATTCACAATTTTATTTTTATTTTGTCATTGATCATCATTATTTGTGGGTCCCAATTGACGTGTCATGCACTGATTTGATCTGGTTTTGACGAGAGTAGATAACCATTGAGAATGCTATACATGAAACATGTGAAGTAATAGGATCAAATTGAACCAAACCACAACGAGAACAAATTTAATTTACTGAATTTACATGTTACACTATACATGTAAAGTTAGAACATTTTCAAAAAATTCTCTATTTTTAAAGAGCGTATTTTATAATTTAAAAATATTTATAAATTTAGCGAGTCAAATTTTTTAAGTACTTTAAAATGTTCTTTATATTTAATACTTATTTTTACTACTCAAAAAACATTTATTATTTTTTTCAATCTTTTATTATCGTTAACTTCTCTCCAAATTACTATATTATTTTTTTCCATTAAAATTTAAAAATATTTTGAATGTTTTTAATTATAAATAGTGAATTTGAACCTCCAAATTTAAATAATCAAATTCACTCTCTATTTTAAAATATTTAATTTAAAAAGTTGCTTAAAGCATACATTTAAGTATTAGCTCTTTAAAATATGATTATTATTTTTTGGCGACCCTATTAGTAATTTATTTAAAAATGTTGTGAATCACATCAAATTGATAGATTCAATTAGTAAAATCATTTTATTTATTTTGCTAATGTATTCTAAGAATATGAGAGTAAATAGTAATACTATTTAACTTTACTGGAGTTGTAATATAATCTATATGATATTAGATGATAGACTAAATAAAATGTGAAATTAAATGACTTACTTAATTATAGTGTCACATAATATTATAATTTCGATAGAACTAAATAGCATCATGCATACTTTATACATGAGATTGGATTTGGATTGGATAGAATGAAAACCAAATATGAAATTGGTTGGGGAAAAAATCAGATAAATCCAAGTTATTTTTTGGTTTTCCAATGAACTTTAAGACAATAATAAATGCACATTTGTTGACTTTAAATGAGAAATATTTTCAAAAGTTGGATAGTCATCTTCTCTTTTATCTCAATATTTATCGTCAAAGACCTTGACAATGCTCAATGTATTATAACTTACACTATTATTTTACAAAATTTGCAATAATTTCACATAAACCGATATCAAAGAATAGTGTCTTCAACATCAAAAGATTATAGTCTTACAAACTTCAATATTTACGACTATCGTGAAGTAAAATGTAATATATTACTCTCTTAAAATTCGTAATTAACATTGCAGTTTAACGATATTTAATTATTTATTATAGATTACACGGAATGATGAGCTAATGTTGACGTGCTCGATTGAGCTTCGATCGACATATTGAGTTTGAATAGAGTTTCGTGACTTTCTCTATTTGTCTATTATCGTGAAGTAAAATGTAATACATTACTCTCTTAAAATTCGTAATTAACATTGCAATTTAACGATATTTAATTGTTTATTAATGATGAGCTAATGTTGACGTGCTCGATTGAGCTTCGATCGACATATCGAGTTTGAATAGAGTTTCGTTGACTTGCTCTATTTGTCTATTATCAAATTCTAATATTACACGCGTTTCACTTAAATTAAAACATAAGATTATAATTATATAATTGACTTACTTCCCCGTTCTCTTTTGAAGTAGAATTTAATAATAATATATTCAACTATTTTATTTTATTTTTTAGATAGATAAGCATTAAGATTGAAATAAATAATTTTCTTAGCTTAAACTTTGACCAATTATTGTTATTTCTGTAAGTGTTATGCCCTAGGTCCAATCAACTTGGGACATAAACACTTTAAATATATATATAATCGATATATTTTAATGGCAATATTTATTATTTAATTGAATTTATATTCTAATAAATTAAATAATAGAATCCGTAGATTCAAGTCTTGATAATTTGTTAATCACAAGGAGTTGTGATTGTGAGATACAAATTACATATGACTGAATCTTAAATCGTCCGTGGTCGAAGTAATAACGAGATACGGATATCGTTATTACGGATAGACCATCACGTGTGTCATTTTTACTTGTGAAGTAAGTAGCTGATCTCACAAGCTAAAGTGTGGTGACACTTAAATGAACACGTGGATATTTTGTTATAGAACAAAATATTGGAGACCCACTGGGAGATTCCACATGGATAACTATCTGAGTGTTAGTGGTTAATCTCTAACGTTCGGTAGTGGAATTGGTCCTTTGACTTGAGGTCATCATAGTACCTTATATGAGGATAGTCATACTTTGGTGATGTTGGATGTTGCTCTGCCAAGAGTCGCTAATACGGCATCGTTCGGGTATGTCAAGAATCATATGAAGGTTGTGAATGATCAATAGAGGATTCGTCACTCTTAGATAGTAAGAGATTATGATCTATATTTTATCTAGTTAAGTTGATAATGAAATCCTTGGCCAAGGTGAACTCATAAGTCGAAAAAGAGTTTTCGACTTACATCGACTTAACAGTAGGATAAAAGATATGATCGATAAACGAGATTGACACATATCCATATCTCATAATTGATCGGATCATATTGACGAAAGGATTATAGTTTCACGGTAAACGAACAAGTTTGGTTTGTCACACTACATGACATTTCCCGTCACATGTATTGCCCTGACACATTGCTAGATGTCAATCTGGGACGACGAATGTGAATTAGTGATAAATTAAAAGGGGTGTTTTAATTTATCGATTTTGATTAGATCAAAATAATAATTTACATCGTTAGGCATCGTGATTGGGAACCTAATGGGTCACACACAAAAGAGAACCAGAAGAATGAAATTTACCAATTAATTAATTGACAAGTGTTGGATAATTAATTAATTGGGTTACTTATTAATAGGCCCGAATTAATTGATTGGATTAATTAATTCATGGACCAGATTTAATTAATTTGATTAATTAAATATTGGACCGGGTTAAGTTTAAGAGACGGGCCGAGCCCACTTGAACTTATATTAATATGTTCCTAGGGTTTGAAAAAAGAGATGGATTTTCATTATTCATTATTATTCTTGCTAGCACGAGAAAAGAAACCCTAGCCGTCATTCTTGTTCTCTGTGTGGATCACCATTGGAGGCTGGACATTTGGACAGCTTGGATTGCAGATCTGATCGTTGGAGTTCAAGAAAAAGCAAAGGAGTTTGCAGAAATCATCAAAGGTATTATTTCTATCACAGTTTCTATCTAAATACAAAGCAGATCCGTGTATGGGAATTGAAAATTGCTTATTTTCCGCTGCGCATGTTTAAGTAGATTCCCAACAGTGGTATCAGAGCCTACTTTGTATTTGTTAGAAATTGTTTTGCATGTTAGAATAATCAAAAGTTGATTATTTTTATTTTTCTTGAATCTAGCAATCTAGAAAAATAATTTTCATCTTCAAAAATCTGTTTTTGAAAAGAAAATAATTTTTTGGTCAAATTTTGGATCAAAAAAAAAAAAAAAAATTGGAGGCGGCGGCAACGCCACCGGCGATGGCGGCAGCGCGCCGCCACGGCGCGAAGCAGCAGCGCAGGCAGGTCGCTGCGCTGCGCCACGGCCCCGGAAGCAGCAGCGACTGTCGCTGCTGCGCGTTGCGGCAGCGACAGTCGCTGCTGCTGCAGCGGCGCTTGCCGTCGCTGCGAGTTGCAGCGGCGAGCGCCGCTGCCAGAAATTCGCGGCAGCGTTCGACGCTGCTGCTGCCGCACCGGTGGCGCGCTCGGTTTTGAGACGGCGCACCACCGAAGCTCCATAACCCTGGCGCCGGCGGAGGAAAGGCGGCGATTTTTTTATTAGGGTTTCAGGCGACGGGAGACGGGAGAGAAGAGGTGGAGGCGGGGGCCTCTGATGCAATTTCTGAAATTGCAGGCCCCCGCCTGTAATTATGAAAGTAGGGGTCTGTTTGCAAATTTTAAATGAAGGGCCTGTCGTGCAATTTGATTAATTGAAGGACTTTCTTTTTAATTTTAAACCTGGGTCAAGTTGCAATTTTCAAAAATAGTTTTTGAATTTAAAAATTAAAGTAGTTTTAAACTTGATTTTCAAATGGGTTTGACCCATATTATCAATTTTGACCCGTTTAAAATTTTATTTAAAATTGACGACTTTTTTATATTTTTGTTAAAATTTGATTTTAACTTAAATATTAAATTTTGACCCTAAATTGAATTTTATTTTATTTAGGAGTTTTATCCTAAATTAAAATATTAATTCAATTGAAATTAGAGTTGGACTCTAATTTATTATTTAATTAAAATTTGATTTTAGTTAAATTATCCACCTTAATATATTCTTGAAATTAGAGTTGGACTCCAATTTGACATTTAATTAGAATTTGATTTTAATTAAATTGTCCCGTCTTAAAATTTAAATGAATTAGAGTTGGACTCTAATTTGGTATTTAATTAAAATTTGATTTTAATTAAATAGTATTCGCCCTAATATCTTGGAATTAGAGTTGGACTCTAATTTTTGTATTTTAATTAAAATTTGATTTTAATTAAATTCAACTGCCTTAAGTTTTAAAATTAGAGTTGGACTCTAATTTGATATTTAATTAGAATTTGATTTTAATTAAATTGTCATGCATTAAAACTTGAAAATTAGAGTTGGACTCTGATTTTGTGTTTAATTAAAATTTGATTTTAATTAAATGAATCCGCCTTATAATTTTGAAATTAGAGTTGGACTCTAATTTTGTGTTTAATTAAAATTTGATTTTAATTAAACAAATCCGCCTTATAATTATGGAATTAGAGTTAGACTCTAATTCGGTATTTAATTAAAATTTGATTTTAATTAAATAA
Organism: Fraxinus quadrangulata; assembly: GCA_903798255.1. NCBI lineage: Eukaryota > Viridiplantae > Streptophyta > Magnoliopsida > Lamiales > Oleaceae > Fraxinus > Fraxinus quadrangulata. The sequence continues at coordinate 38,744 of CAIGRB010015406.1, forward strand.
ACCCGCTAATTAAATTAATTGATTAATTTGATTAATTAATTATTTAATTATTCAGATCCATTTGTCTAAATTAGTTTAGACGACTTTAATTGCTAGAAACTTGAAACATGTTTGCATATAATATTAGATATTATATAGGAAGTCACTTATATGATGAATGTTATATTAGTGGATGATTATGGACTCGACCATGTGGATGTGTTGAATGGTTAGTTTTATTCTTGTTGTTTTATGGGCCTGCGAGCTCTTAATTTATTTTGGACCTGCGAGTCCGTTATTACTGTTATTATTTTGGGTCTGCGTGTCCAATATTATTTAGGCCTGCGTGCCAACTAGTATAGGATACATGTTGCAGCTGGACTAATTGAAGATGCAAGAAGAGGTGGAGACCATAGAGATGGAGCATTGTATGAATCAATGCTATACCCCCTAGGAACTGACCAACTAGTCTTCCTTATGGCTCGGGAAGACTAGATAGTAAAGTCCATAATCGTCCACACTATTATATGTATATTTATTTGCATGCTAGATGTATAATAAAATATATATAATTATTACGATGAGACCTTTGCATGCAAAACCCTCATTAAAAATATTAAGTCAATTTGATATTTGCCTTCCATCATTATAGTGAAAAACGAGAGTCCTAAATCGATCTCAGCTTGTTGAGTACACTCAAGGCTGGTCTATTAGGGATATGTTTGACACTATGAAATATTAGATATTTCTGAATGATGGGTTTGACTTAACTAAAATTTATCTTTTGTTGAGTACACTCAAGGAGATAAAATTTAGAGGCATAATATTAAGTCATATTTATATTCGCCTTCCATCATTATAGTGAAAAACGAGAGTCCTAAATCGATCTCAGCTTGTTGAGTACACTCAAGGCTGGTCTATTAGGGATATGTTTGACACTATGAAATATTAGATATTTCTGAATGATGGGTTTGACTTAACTAAAATTTATCTTTTGTTGAGTACACTCAAGGAGATAAATTTTAGAGGTATGTTAAGCTAACACATAAGATGTGTGAAGACAAAGAGTTGTCAGCTTAATGATCTGGGAGTTGTATGGAGATACAATTGATAATAGTATCTACCCAAATGTTTTATTAAAACTTGTTGAGTACACTCAAGGTTTTAATATGACAAATGGGATCCCAGCCCACTGGGAATCAAGTATGGATTCCATAAATTTATGTGAGAGGGTCATAAATTTGAGTTAAACAGTGGGAGTGAAATTAATTTAATAAAAGACCATGTTAAATTAATTGATGCATTATATATATTATTCTTTTACTTTTCGTCGTTTACAATTGTTGAATCTTAAGTAACCATATGTATTTGAGAGGCATACTGTATGCCAACAACCAAACCAAAATTTCTTGATTGGCACCGCAATTTGAGAATTGTTCTCAGGCATGAAAAATTGGTTGTCCTTGAGTAGCCCTTTCCAGAGACACTTGTTGATGACTCGACAAAGGAAGAGGTGGCTGCTATAATAAACACAGTGATGACGATAGTACTGCAACATGTGTGATGTTTGCAACTATGTCACCTAAGTTACAAAAGCAACATAAGAGTATAGATGCTAACACATGATTTTTCATCTCAATGTGTTGAATAATGAATAATCACGTGTGGAAAATATGAGATTTTCTAGCAACTATACCAGTGCATAATGGCAGATGAATCTTCAGCCAGTGCTTGTGTGCTGAAGATGTTGACTACTTTGAGAAGTTGTCTCAATTAAGTTCATTCATGAACTAAGTATAGACTTGGTTCTGCAATCTCTGCCACAGAGTTATTCATACTTAATTATGAATTTAACATGAATAACTTTGAATGCACACTTATTAAGTTGCTGAACATGCTTAAAACTGTTAAGCCCAACATCTGTGTTTGTAGTGGGCAAATCTTAGTCATAGATTCTTTTAGGAAAGTCTACGGGATGCTTTGGGAAAGTGACCAAGATGGCTAAGACAGTTAAAGCGAATAAGGACAATACTAAATCTAATGACCCTTATTATCATTTTGGAATGATAGGTCATTGGAAAAGAAATTGCAAGGCTTATATCTACTTCATTAGTTTCATGGGTATTAGATGCCAGATATGAATCTCATATTAATATGCGGAAACTAAATAGAAGTAGATCACTATATTAGAGAGAAGTGGACCTGCACGTTGAAATGAACAAATGTTGTTGCATTGCCTGTAGGAGCTACTTCTTGCCTTTGCCTTTAAGCTTAATATTAGAATTAGAGAAATGTTATTTTGTTCTTACCATTACCAAGAGCATTAAATAAATTTCATGTTTGACATGAATTATTTTAATGTTAAGGACAATTGTTGTTCCTTCTTATATTGATAAGATCTTAATGGTTATGGTAAATTACAGAATGACATTTATATTCTAAATATTAAGTATTCTATAAGAGGTATAGAAATTGAAAGGCATAAAATGATAATCTGAATAATACCTATATCTGGTATTGCGGATTTGGTCACATAAATGAGAATGCAATTCCAAACTTACATGAAGATGTATATTTGGGTCAAATGATTTTGAATCATTTGACAAATGCGAATCATGTCCGTTAGACACAGTGACCAAATCTCCTTTTACTTGAAAAGGAGAAAGATCTGCATAATTATTAGGTCTAATACATAGTGATGTATGTGGACCTATATCAATTAATACCAGGTGAAGTTTCTCTTACCTCATCACATTTACTAAATGACTATTTCAGAAATGGTCATGTATATTTGATGAAATTCAAGTATGAAACTCTTGAAATGTTCAAGGGATTCAAACTAGAAATTGAGAAACAAAATATTCTCACACTAAGATCTGATCGATGTGAAGAATATCTAAAAGGTAGAATTTTAGATTATCTAAAAGAGGATTAGATTCTCTCGCAGTAGATTCCTTCAAATACACTGCAACATAATGGTGTATCTGAAATGAGGAATCGTATACTATTAGATATAGTACAAGCCATGCAAATATTTCAAAATCGTTTTGAGGTCATGCACTGATTGCCACGTGCTACGCACTAAATCGTGTCGCATCTAAATCGGTTGACAAAACTCCATACGAGTTATGGAATGACCCAACTTATCTTATATGAAAGTTTGGGATGTGACGCTTATGTGAAGCGCACTAAATCGAATAAGTTTGAGACTAAATTCGATAAATATATATTTGTGGGATATCCAAGAGACAATTGAATATCAATAATCCCGTTGAGAAGAAGATGTTCGTCTCAAAACATGTCATACTCCTAGAGAAAATGTTTATTCTAGGAGAGGACAGTGGGAGCAGAATAAATCTTGAAAGAGTTCAAGAATTCACAAATATAGTTGACCAAATAGATGAACCTGAGTCTGATCCCAAACCTGTTGAGGGACATACTTTTGATCAGAAAGTAGAGACTCTTGAGGACACGTCAGCTTCGTGTATATCTTGTAGGATCATTCGACCTTCTGGAAGGTACGAATCCATGATTACTAATCAGGCATTATTAATCGAGGATGATGAACCTACTAATTATGCATAAGCAAAGTCAAGTATTGACTCGCTGAGATGACGAAGGCTATAAAATCCGATATGAACTTAATGTATGTAGCCAAGGTTTGGACCTTGATCAACAAACCCATATATTGTAAATGAGTTTACAAGAAAAGTTCAATATGGATTGAAACAAGTCTTTTGAAGTTGAAATCTTCGATTTGATATAAAAGTCAAAATGTTTGATTTTATCACAAATGAAGATGAATTGTGCGTTTACAAGAAGATAGTGGGAGCATTGTCGCATTCCTAATATTATATGTATGAGACATATTATAGGAAACGACGTCTCTTCATTTCAATTGTTGAAATTATGGTTGTCAAATAATTTCTTCATAATTGATATGAGAGAAGTAACTTGATCTATAGAGATAGATCTAAAAGTTTGCTTAACTCATCCAAATCTATATAGATAAAATCTTGAGAAGATTTTATATGGAGAAAATGAACTGAGAGTTCATGGATACACTGATGCTAACTTCTAGTGAGACTAGAATGATAGCATATCTCAAGTAGGATATTGGTTTACTCTTAAACGGTGTGTTGGAAAGGTTCCAAACTGGAAATAACCGTTGATTCAACAATAGTAGCCTTATACATCATTGCTTTAGAAAGCAACAATAGTTGTGGTATGGATCGGGAAGTTCATTAATGAACTTGGAGTAGTTCCTAACATTGTTGATCACATGTTTCTGCATTGTGATAACAATGGAGCCATCGTGCAAGCGAAGGAACTAAGGTCTCATCAATGGTCCAAACATGTGTTAAGGCAGTATTATCTCATTGGAAAGATAATACAATGAAATGACGTAAAGAAAGAACGAATTGCCACAAGTTATTAAATTGCAGATCCACTGACAAAGAGTTGTCGTAGCGTAAACATGATCGTCATGTAGACTCTTATGGTATAAGATACATAAGTGATTGGATCTAGTGCAAGTGGGAGTTTGTAAGTGTTATGCCCTAGGTCCAATCAACTTGGGACATAAACACTTTAAATATATATATAATCAATGCATATTATATGGCAATATTTATTATTTAATTGAATTTATATTCTAATAAATTAAATAATAGAATCCGTAGATTCAAGTCTTGGTGATTTGTTAATCACAAGGAGTTGTGATTGTGAGATACAAATTACATATGACTGAATCTTAAATCGTCCGTGGTCGAAGTAATAACGAGATACGGATATCGTTATTACGGATAGACCATCACGTGTGTCATTTTTACTTGTGAAGTAAGTAGCTGATCTCACAAGCTAAAGTGTGGAGACACTTAAATGAACACGTGGATATTTTGTTATAGAACAAAATATTGGAGACCCACTGGGAGATTCCACATGGATAACTATCTGAGTGTTAGTGGTTAATCTCTAACGTTCGGTAGTGGAATTGGTCCTTTGACTTGAGGTCATCATAGTACCTTATATGAGGATAGTCATACTTTGGTGATGTTGGATGTTGCTCTGCCAAGAGTCGCTAATACGGCATCGTTCGGGTATGTCAAGAATCATATGAAGGTTGTGAATGATCAATAGAGGATTCGTCACTCTTAGATAGTAAGAGATTATGATCTATGTTTTATCAAGTTAAGTTGATAATGAAATCCTTGGCCAAGGTGAACTCATAAGTCGAAAAGGAGTTTTCGACTTACATTGACTTAACAGTAGGATAAAAGATATGATCGATAAACGAGATTGACACATATCCATATCTCATAATTGATCGGATCATATTGACGAAAGGATTATAGTTTCACGGTAAACGAACAAGTTTGGTTTGTCACACTACATGACATTTCCCGTCACATGTATTGCCCTGACACATTGCTAGATGTCAATCTGGGACGACGAATGTGAATCAGTGATAAATTAAAAGGGGTGTTTTAATTTATCGATTTTGATTAGATCAAAATAATAATTTACATCGTTAGGCATCGTGATTGGGAACCTAATGGGTCACACACAAAAGAGAACCAGAAGAATGAAATTTACCAATTAATTAATTGACAAGTGTTGGATAATTAATTAATTGGGTTACTTATTAATAGGCCCGAATTAATTGATTGGATTAATTAATTCATGGACCAGATTTAATTAATTTGATTAATTAAATATTGGACCGGGTTAAGTTTAAGAGACGGGCCGAGCCCACTTAAACTTATATTAATATGTTCCTAGGGTTTGAAAAAAGACATGGATTTTCATTATTCATTATTATTCTTGCTAGCACGAGAAAAGAAACCCTAGCCGTCATTCTTGTTCTCTGTGTGGATCACCATTGGAGGCTGGACATTTGGACAGCTTGGATTGCAGATCTGATCTTTGGAGTTCAAGGAAAAGCAAAGGAGTTTGCAGAAATCATCAAAGGTATTATTTCTATCACAGTTTCTATCTAAATACAAAGCAGATCCGTGTATGGGAATTGAAAATTGCTTATTTTCCGCTGCGCATAATTAAGTAGATTCCCAACAATTTCTTAGAGCAAATAGAAGAATATACGAACCACACCATCCAATTAGGTATTTTATCCTTCTGGTAAATTCTACATCATCTTATCGAGACGCTTTAATATGAAGCCATGAGATAAGTCCTAAACAATTGAGCTAAATTAAAAATAAGTAAAAAAGTTATATTAAAGTATGTTTTTGTCAAAATAATTGTTCGATGTTCCCAAGTGGTTGAGTCGAGGAATGTTCTCAACTATTATAGGTGTATTTTATGTACGCATTATCGAGTAAGATTGAATAGTATAATAAATAATATTTTATTTTATTTTTTTTGCAATATCTTGTGCTATGCAATGTTCCCCACCTTAAGCTGTAAGCATAGGATTTGACATTATAATAATAATAATAATAAATTGATATATTATTATTTTTAATAGTTAAATCAAATAATTTAATTTGAGTGTTTGTTTAGACTTTTGTTCTTCTTCTTCTTTTTTTTTCATACAATAACTTTTTTTTTTCTAGGTATACAGCAATACACAAAAATCAGAATAATATATAGGGAATTTTATAAAATATGCTCTGCATTTAGGGTGTATTTACAATTTGTACATCATATTATTTAAAATTACATTTTGCATTGCATACTAAATTTTACTATTTGTAACAAGAAACATATTTTGTATGAAAAATAGAAATATAATTAAACTTTCCATAATAAATTGCCAAACACACTACAGTACATGTTGACCTCTGAATTTGATTGGAGTCAATGGACCCATCACATTAATTTTGCATTCACTCCTCTTCATGCATATATTACATGTGCACTCGCACGCGTTAAACACTTAATATCAGAGCCTCTTAAAAGAAAAAACAAAAAGACGGTGGAGACTATGATCATACATGCTCATACACTCAAGTCAGTTAAAAAAAGGGGACAATAATGCGTACTAAATGCAGTGTACACTTAGAGAAGAGAATATAATTTTGAGTCAAGTTTGTATTTTGAGAGCGAGTGAGAATATCAAATTGTTGATAATTCTCATAAGACACTAAGTTTGAATATTTATAAACGAAATTGAATAATTATAAACGAAAGAAATGAATGAAGGCTCTCCGGATTACCTCATCCCAATTGTTCACTGGTCAAGTTTCATCACATCATTCGAATTGAGGACAAGTTTTTGGGGTTAACTAACTTTAACAGGATCGCAACCCTTTGTTCCGGTCATTGTAACACGTGTGCTTAGAGTATAAGAGCCATAATAACTTGATGTATCCTTACCTTCTTTAGACTTGTCACCAGCTATGTCGCATCGTGAATATCAATAAGTCCACGATCAACACACTATCTAAAGGGTAAAAGAATGTCTATACTCAACGGTCATTGAAGATTATATCGTATCAATCACTTCTCACGTAACTCTATAAGTCAGAACTGTCGTTTTACATCAAGGCTAAGGTCGATCTATACTGCTTCGATCATGTAGACCATATTATATCATTTAGTATTAAGAATTAATAAACCATCTCGTAGAAAAGAAAGTAACGAACCTACATTAAGCTATACATCTTTGAAGGCTTGATCAATGAGGCGTTGAGCCATGCCTTCAACACCTCTTAAAGCAGTAGTCGACGAGGCGAAGGGTTGTTTCTTCATGGCCTTGGGAAGGTAGGGTATAACCTTGCAAAGCACTTAGGGATATCATTGCTTAGCATGTAGGCAGGGGTACCCAATGTTTTACGTTATTTAACACTTTGCTTATCCTTTATTATTATTTAAGCTTGTAATTTCTATTACTCTTTCATCTAGAAAAATTAACTTTTATCTCTCACATCTATCTTTTCTCAAAAAATAAAAATTTCAATTAATTAAATTATTTTCAATATGTTATTACTTGACATTTTTAATTTGATTTATAACCCAGAACTATAAATTTTTATCAATAATATTGATATTTATCTCCTATTCTAGACGTTTCTCATAAAAAAATATAAAAGAAAAAGAGCATGAAAAAAAACATGAATTCTTGAAAATTTGTTAAATTGTAAAATGGTATAAAGTTATAATTTGAACATAAAATAAATAAGAAATTCATTTTAAGATGCAGAATAATAAATATCAGCACATATTATTTTACTTGGTTTTTCTAAAATTAAAAATTAAAAAATTATTCTTTGAACATAATTTATTTATTATATGATGACTACTAATAGTTTTCATTTGTCCACTTAAATGGTGGGAAAATTTATATGAAGTTTTTACTATTTTTTGCCAACGCATTAAATTAAATTAAATTAAATTTTCAAGTTGTAGTTTGTAGAAAATGAAGATGATAAAATTTGTAAACTTTACAATAAAATGACAATCTTTTAAAGAAAAAATATATATTTAATAAATATCACAAACTTATAATAATTAAATACTTTATTTTTTTTCGTGCAAAACATATTTTTTTATTACCAATAAATAAATTTTTAGATGAAAAATATAAATTTTTTTTTTTTGCCTCATTATCCATTCTTGATAAAGGATATAATTTTAATTTGGGTCACTCAACTTTCTTTAGGGTCATTAAATTTTTATTTATTTCTAATTTTAGTCACTCTCACCCCGTTAATAAAATTAATATCTGATTCATACCTAACACAATATATCACTAAAGCGTAGCCACTTACGTAGAGTGTTAATTTCAATTTTGATCATTGCTCTTTTGTGAAATTATGTAATTTATATTTAATCCGTCACCATCAAGTCACTGAACTGGATATTGAATTAATATCAAATTTAAAAAAGAGGGATCCAATTTTCTCATTATGATTTTACAGACGTAAAAATTGAAAATTAAATTCCAAAATATTTAGCAATTTTATTTGTGAGAAAATACTTTTAAAATGTAAATTCAAAAAGAAAAATGAATAAAATGATATGTGGAAGAAGTGTTCATTTTAGCAAGTCAACACCGCTAAAGTCATGCCAACCAACTTCGAATGATCTCTTCAGAACCTTTTCTATTACATCCGAACCTCATCAAGAATATGTTTATTGGTCCACTACCTTATTTTATTCGATAATTTATCTTTTTAACTCGTCCGATCAAATCAAAAGATGAACAAAAAGAATAGAACAAGAACAAAAATTCAACTCCGTTTAGAAGAGTAAATAGAAAGATTAAATCTACATTAATAGTGAAAATTGAAAGTTATTCGATACTTAATAATTCCAAAGAGGAATCCGAGTTTTGCATTTTCTTTTGAAATCAATTGATAGTAGGAGGATGATCCTCGATAAATTTTGACTAGATTGTGTTTGATTGCAGTGGCACGCATGAAGTCAAAAAAGTTCAACTTCAATAGTCGAGGCTCAAGTAGCCTTGCAAAGAATACGATCTTTATTTTGAACAAATATATGTTCGATTTGATTTCAAATACGTTAGGTAAGATCTTTCTAAATATATTTATTTGACGGTAAATTATAAATTAAGCAATTTACTCATTTCAAATTTAAATTAATATTCTCAATCTTAACTATTAAGCAAACTTATTCATAGGTATTTGATTATTTTTACAAGCTTACCAAATTCATAAAGAACTTGAGATTTAAGTCAAAATTCAAATCTAAAAAGGGTTCTCCAATAATATTTTATCTTTATTTGATGTAAGACATTCACCTTCGAACAACTTTTGACAATGCCATCCAATGTTCATTAATTTTTTTATCAAGATTTCACAAAATGCAAACAACTTAAATTAATTTGGATTATTATCAGGAGAGGCAACAACTATAACAATGACAATAGAACAATTTATTCCCATTAGGTTTAGAGTCAAGTCAAAACTATATAAAATAATTTTCGAAAAAGTTGGGATAAAAATACTAAGTCAACTAAAATAGATTTTATCACCAAGAAAGGTAATTGTGTTTTTATATAAATGCTAAAATGAAGATCAATACAAAAGCTGCTAACAAAATACAGTGTAATACAGAAGCCAATCAAGATTTAATTTACTCATCGACAAAAAATAAAGGAGTTTAACAAAATCTGGTTATTCTAGCACTTGGTTCTCAACATAGCCATGCCACACGTAATTTATGGGGAAGAAAAAGCAATAAAAGCTTGTGCAAAATTATCTTACTTCGGTATGCTTGCTTATGGACATTTTCTCCTTATTATGTTGGTCGGTATCAGCATTTTGCAGACGACCAGTTTTTTCTGCTTCAGCTGCCTCGAAAGAAGCCTGTTTTTGCATGGCCTTCATCATCTCCTTCATTGATTTCTCCTCCCCTTCAAGCTGCACTTTCATTATCATCTCTGCTTCCTTGTCAATCGGCTTAAAGTACTCCTCAATGGCAGCCTCCTGCATATGATCAACCATATATTCAATAACCTTGCAAGATAGCCAATAACAAGAGAGAATGGCAGAAAGGAACTAATAGAGCCAGTAGGGATTTTGCCCCCGTGCATCCACAAAATGATTAATAGCAGTACATGTACACTTGGTAATACATCAAAATTCATCTTAATGAAGATTCGTTACCCATTTTTCAGGACAATCAAACTGATCTTGTGAGAAAACCTAAGCCAATCTAGAGGAGTCTCCTGCTACAGTGGTAATCAAATTAAACAGCGATAGGAGTTGATGATAAGTTGGGGAAACTAGTTTAATGCAGAACTAAGCAACGGTTAGAAACAACAATGAGATAAAGTTACGATTGCAATCTTTGTAAATGTTAGAAATGTCCAATCTTAAAAGTCATTAAAAAATCCAATTTAATTGGTTGTTCACTTGTGTTCACAAAGACGAACAACCCAACAAAGATCCTGCTCATTTTGGCAAATGAGCCATGCAATGGATATTTTTCGTTCAGTCTGTCAATAATTGAATGAAAGCAATAACGTTATTACTCAAGCCAAATATGTGAACACAACAGCAATATTCTAGTCTAGCAGACAAGCACTAAATTCCTGGTCAAGCTAATTTTGGTGAGTTACTAACAATTGGTTGTATAAGATAGGGGGTTACAACAAGCCTAGCACTAGAAACACAAGGATGGTAGTAGGTAGAAGACTCAGTTTGACAAGGACTCATTAAATTGAAAAGGGAAGGAAATTCATCTAAAATTCCAAGGTAACTAGGTGAGAATTTGGTGCAGACAAATAAACAGTCACATCTAATGAAACTCAAGTCTCCACTCGCTTAAATGTTTTTATGATGCTAAAGGAGAACCTGAACGATGAAGTCTTTTCATTGGCAAGCAGTAATATGGTGTACTAAAAGGAGAGTCTGTACAGTAAAGTATTTTCATTGGCAAGTAATTAAAAAGTACAGCACGATAAGAAATTCCATTTTCTGCCCCCACAGATGCTGATAAATAGAGAATTGAGTTCCTTAAAAAGAAGATTTGAACTCATAGCAGCTAAATTCCACAGACGAGATCAGATCTTGACAAATATTCTAATTGTATGCGAAACAAGAATTCATAAATATCAACAGGTGCAGATATAATAACTTATTACCAAAAAGCGATTTGTTGTCATTGAATGGATAAGCTCATAATGAGAGGGTGACACCATTTGGGCAACCACTGACTAAAGGCAAGCAAAAGGCAACCAGCAGGCAGCAAAAAATTGAGCTTTCTATTCTTATAATCTATATACTTGTTCAAGAAAACACCTTTTACACGCACATGTTATAAGTACGTGAGTCTGCATGTGAAAATGTATGTGCCTGATTTAATGCTTTGTAAACACAGGAGAGCCAATTTCATTTAGTAACAGAATCTTTCAAGCCCTACGACAAAGGTCTTTGTTGGCAGTGCAACTTTTCAAAGCATAAGAATATTCTGAATAGAGACAAGGATAGGTATATATTGTAACATAGACAAATTTTAGTTTCTTTCCTATTCTAATAACCAAATTCATGATTACTACAGCACGTCAACAGGAAGACACAAAATTATTCTTCAAATAAAAATGCATTACATTTATTTAAGGCAACAAGAAAGGGTTGCTCTTTTAATTAAAATTGGTATTATTGGTTTAGAGAACAGAAGTGCTTAAATCTTATTTATTACCAGCAGAAATAAATTAAACTCGGAGAGGAATAAACTTCAAATGATTGATGGTATAGAAGAATGAATAATTGTTAGCTGTGTGGAATCAAGCACTTGTTTATAGACTTGCAGGATATAACAGCAAGGTATATTGATGTGAACAAACTATATCTTACCTAATTCCAGAAATGGTAGTATAACACCACGTCAAAATAGAAAGACAAACAGAGATAAAAATATCTAAAAATGCATGATTTAATATGAACACACTTGCTCTATGTTTCTAAATACTGAGAATGGCCTTTTTTGATCAAAATATATTAGTATATAGCGATTGCGTGCTCAAGTTTGCTCTATATGTCTCCCCCTGGCTGTCCTAGCACTCAGGGGGTGAAACAGGTAACCGGGGGCTGCCCAGAATGAAATGGATAAGAAGGCTTCTCTCATAGGGCATTGTTAGGCACAAAAATCTCTACCAGAATTAAGAAGCCTAAAAAATACAAGAAATTGTCAACCCCTAGTCAATGACATTATAATGTACATTCATAAAAAATTTCACACCATTATAGAGCTCATTAAACGTCACAGAATATGCAAAGCAGCTTGACCTTTAGACTGTGTCAAGAAAATTAATCAATTAATTCCACATGTTGCCATCATACAACCACACGATCCCCATGGAGCTATAATCACAGATCAGTTTATCTTGACTATCCAACTCATGTTTCCTTATATGATTCTGACAATTCACCCATATTATGGGACAATCATAAGTCATAGGACAATCAAAATCACATTTCTCTTTGGTGTAACCAATGTGTGCATAAGCTTCATATTAAACGCCAAAGCACCCTATTTACATTTCACAAACATCCTCCCTAATATGCGAAAACCATGTGGCATAACCAAAAAACTACAAATCACAAGTTCCGAAATTGGTTTATCATACAGTAAAGGGAAATGTAGCCAGATTAACAAGAACAGTAAACGCACGGTTTCGTCTAACTTCTTATTCAAAGCTTTCATTTCCTCGACCATACGCCGCACCTCCGACAAAATTATTTGTTCAGGGACCTTTCTGATTTCTGTTTTCCTCTCTTGTGCCTAGTCATATATAAGAATGAAAGGATAAGCACATTAGAAAACAAATTTAAGAATACAGATAACATATGAATTTACTGTAAGCAAAATGCCAAGCATCAGAGCATCTAATATAACTATATCTACATTTTAGAGTGTGACATGTTCACAGAGCTAATAGAATCATTTTTGCCCAATATGATATTTTAAATTGAATTGTTTACAGCTAAATAGAACTATTTCGATGAAGTTTGATAACTTGCCAATGCATTTTGTGGACAGATTCTTGAAGGCGAAAATTATGTATCAATCTGTGCATCAGGAACAAGCAACGTAGCAAGAGTCAGTTTGGAGGTTAAATATTTACAGCCGAACCCAAAAAATTCAACTATTTACAAAGAGTCCCCCACCCCCACCCCTCAAAAAGAAAGACCTTTTGTTTGCAGGAAAGGGAATATTGAACTGGAAATGTCCGAAGTAGCATCCTTAGACATGTCCTTATCGCGGGAGGGGAAGAGATGAAAGATTCATAGTTTAGAAGACATTTCCATCTTCAAGAACAAGAAACCACCAACACTACTTTCCATCAATGGTAATCATATACTATTTCGATAAACAAGACAGGGAATTATATTTGTTTGAACCATAATAAAATAAAAATTAGCACGGACTTTCACAGACAAGATCGCACAGCAAAAGATTCAAAATTATGAGAACTCTAATTGAAGCCAGATTACTCAACGGGGTTTGATTTTTAACATTAGCTCGATGACGCACAATAAATTAAATTCACTTCAAATTACAGAAGCAAAATTCCATTCTGTACAATCCTTATCCATCAAACACTCATTATTTTCCCAAAACCCCATAAAAGAAAAATCGCGTGAAGCACATCATCTTCTGTATTACACTAATTATTCAATTCTCGAATTAAATAATTTCATTCATGTTTATAAATAAAGATTGAAAAGTAAAATTACGGAGTGGATAAAAGAGTAAGAACAAACAAACCTGTTGGAGGCGTTGTTGGAGCTGTAAACGATAAGATCGGATTCTGCGCTCTTCGTAGCCCGAAAGAACCCTAACGTAGAACATGGCTTTTCTCCCAAAATCAATTAACTTATTCATAATTTCACTCTTCCAAATCTAATAATTGGATTAACTTACAGTATGAAATCCAAACGATAATACTATGGTATGGGAATGGGAATGGGAATGGGAATGGGAATGGGAATGCAGCTGGGGTGACTGGGGAAGGAGGTGGACTTTTTTCCGTTGTTTTTTTGTAGGCAGAGTTTGTGTTTGTGTTTGTGTTTGTGTTTGTATTTGTATTTGTATCGTTTTTGGTTTTTTCGTTCTTTTAACGTGTAATAAAATTCATGTAGAGTGTTGAGCGGAGAGATTAATTCCTCCTACTCGAATCGAATCGATTCGACCCGACTCTATCCGACTCGTCTCAGTCACGAGTGAGCAAGCAATGATTTTTCTTGTGTGAGTTGTTTGTCGAGTTTCAAAGGCAACTTCAATTTAATATATATATAGTGCATATATGGTTCGTCAACTAAATCACATTTCAGTTGAATAAGTTGACTTGTGCTCGCTTGCTCTGTGGATAAGCGTGAACCTAGCTTGATGAGAAGCAAGTAGAGGAACTTCCAATTTATAGTCATTTAGTTCCGTAAATCTTTTACTTATTGACATATGAATTGAAGAGTGAGAACCTCACTTTTAAAAGTAAGAACTCGATTGACACGATTTTTGTGAATTCAAAATAATCTTTTGAGACCTTAAACTCGTTTTTATTAATTTTACGAAAGTATTTATTCTATTTAAAAGAGCTTTTAGAGGAAGCTGATTCAACGTATTTTCATGTAAAAGTTAAAAATATATCTCTTTTAAAAATTAATTTCCAAACAGAAAGTAAAGTAACTATTTCCAAAAGTCATTTTATTAAAGGAACTACAAGTAAAAACAAAAATCATACCAAACGACCTAAATAGAGAATTGGAAAAATTTGTTACTTTTCAAGTTGATCTTGTACAATTTAAGAAAAACTCTGTCAAAATTTTTATTAAGTTCGTTATGGTCAAAGAATGTCAAAAAATCAGCCTTAGTGGAGGATCCGACGCATAATTGGCATCCATCATCAATACGCATTATGTTTCGTATACATTAGGTGATTCGAAACAGTCGTCTCTCTAATTTCCCCACACATTAAGTTTATGGAATAAAGTCACAAGTAACCTGAAATATGATGAGTTTTTACATTTAACTCCATTGATTCAGTCTTATGCTGGCAGTGATCCTCCCCGCCCCAAATATCGATTCTAAGCTATGTTCCCACAAATTGTATAGATAAAAAGTAAATTTATGTTTGTTGCCATTTTTCTGGAAAAACTTCTTTTTGAATAGTGAACTTTTAAAGAATGAGTGGTTAAAAAGTAAAAAAAAAAAATTCTAAATTTACGTGAATGTGTAGTTGGTAATGAGTATGTAAAAAAAAAAAAAAAGAGTTCTAGAATAATAGGAGATAAACAAAAGCTAAATTGATCAATTGTGTTTATAAATTAAATAGGCGCCAAACATGGGATCCCATTTGTGAGAGTTGAAAATTATGCTGAAACCACAATACTACAATAGCCTGAGTTCAAGTCTCCACATAATCCAATTGTTATTTTACATAGCAAGCCTTCTTATGTCCATGAAAGAAAAAAAATCCAAAATGTACCATCAGCTACATGGGCACAAGTCAACACACAGAACTGTAAACTTGGAAGTAACCATTAATTAACAACACTTCAAAGGTGAAGAAGTTCAAGGACAAGTATTATAATCCATCGTATCGAATATACGACACCTTCATTTTCGCAGCACAAGGGAACTCTCAGTTTCTCCTCCTCTTCTTCTTCTCTTCCTTGTCAGATGCATTCTTCAACTGTACCATAAATTGTCGAGTCAGTTTATATTACAGATAGATAAATAGAAAATCCTTATTGTTATGAGATGTGTTCTGTTCTCCGTTGTCAAAGAAAGAAGCCACTTACCATGATAATGAGGATTCGGACAAAGACAGCAACAAAATCAGTGAATAGTGTGAGGGCATGCTTGACATAGTCCAAATCTCCGAAGTGTGCTTTCTCAATTATATCCTGAGTGTCGAACACAATGTAGCCCACAAACACCAAAAGTCCAAAATACAACTGAAATAGAATAGAAAGTTATGAAACCGTTAAGAGTTGACTTTCTCCTTACATCAGGCAGAATGAAACGAGAGGAACAATTCAGAACCTCAAATTTGAACAGAGCCATAGAGCCACTGAAAATTGAAGATGCAAATTGCAGCCAGATTAGCATAGAGAGACCAGAAGAGAGTAAGCCCCCGAGGTATAAGTACTCTCTACGCCTAGCCACCATGGCCGCTGCTGAGAAACAACCAAAAGCCAAAGCGCAACCAACAAAAGCACCAACAACAATGCTACAGAAAGGAATAAATTGTGATTATAAGCCATCATCTGAAATTAACCAAAGAAGGATAGGAAAATAGTTCAACCAAATAACTAACTTCAAGTGGTTAATTATAAAACTGTATTTCAATTGCATCATGCAAGCCTAAACAGGGTTCTGACCTCACACTATAAAGGGTCAATGCAAGAGATAGCAAGTCTCAAAGATTCTCAAAGCTAAAGTAGGCATTCCTTCTATACCCTAAAAAGAACATTAGTTCGAATCCCTTGAACAATGAATTTGAACAATAAGACAACTGAATCCGAATTGTTTCTCACTTATGTAGACGTTTTTTCCCAGTTAAAAAGATGTTATGAAACGGAGCACATATATAGTAAAAGCCTAGCGGATTATTTTTCCACTGAAGCAAAAAACAACAAAAGCATAACATTCTCTTACAAAATTAGTCAGCATATTACTTTTAGATTATTGAAATACAATAAGCACAAGGCGATTGCATCTGAATACAACATACAAGGTGAACTATAATACAAATACAGAAGCCAATCACAACAAATTTGCATTTAGTGCACCAGATTACATCGTATAAAAAATTTAGTATAAAATCATAATGGATTCTTTGTTTTTCCATTCAAAAGAATTTGATTTGCACTATAAATCATAAAACATATTGGGGAGCGTAGAGATGGGTTTTGGATCAGATAGGAAAGGATAAAGTAAACGGCATTATTTTAAAATGAAAAATCAAATAAATACTATCCACCAAATACCATGGCCTATTACTATCTAATATATTTTTAATTCTAAATTCCTTATCCAGCGTGGCAAACGCAACCCGAATGTTTAGCAAAGCAAGGCAAGAAAAATATCATGTGCTTCTAATAGCAACAGATTCATAATAAAACTCAAAAACCTGGCAAGCTAAAGGACATACCTAGGGTCGAAGTCAATGGCTAATTTGATGAGAGGACCGACGGATGCCCCTTCAAAGAGTGCAGCTGCCATAAGAAGTGAAACCCTTTTTTTCTGTTCATAATTGAGACAATTACGATAAATTAAAATTCAAATGATACTGTATATTTGAAAATTAACTAGGAAACAAGAAAAGAAATACCTCTTGGTAAGGAGGAGTAGAGAGTAGCCAAATGATGCTACCCATACATCCAATGGTTGTGAAGAATCCACCAACGTTCCAAACAAAGTGAAGATAAGATCCAACCGCTGATGAAAGTAATGCACAGCATAACAACAGATAAACCTACAACCAGGCAATCCAATATATAACTTCCCCTCTGAATTGTAAACCCAAATTTCCAGTAATCACATGCACTGACCATAATTTTCAAATTACCAAAGATCATATATCACAAAAGAAACATAGATACTGCGAAGAATGAGAGATAAGATCAAATATCTACAAATAAACCAAATTAAAAGAAACCAATTCAATTAATAAACAGGGACACCATAATATTCCAATAACTTAAGCTGAAAGGGGGTCAAAATCAGAAGGGCAAAAATTATTCAATTCTAGACATCAAACTATCGATTATTCCCCAAGAATCCAAAAGAATAGGTTCCAGAAACTGATAAAAGAAACCTGCTTGAGATGGGTCTGAACAGTAGGGGAAATCTGACGGAAATTCTTGAGAGAGTCGTAACTCCAACTGTTCCGAGAGGCAGATTGCGATTCAAAGAACGAAGTGAACGATTCCATTATTTCTTTGTTAGTAATCTCACGCAAATTGAAATTTCAGTGGAATTCTGAAAGAGGCGTTGAAGATGCAATCTATAAATGCAGTCGAGATTCAGCGCTTCGTCTATTTCCTGGAAATTTCCAGATGATTGCGCTTATTTTTCAATGTCCTTTGCTTTGAAATTATTCACCTTTTTCTATTTATTTACAAGCAAGTTGTTCGTTTATACGAGAAAGTTTCTCACCCATCTCCCCAAACTCTACCACTTGTCACACAGATTATCATTCATTTCTTTGTCACGTCCAAATCCCCAAACTTTAACTTCTGTTGCGCGTATGTCATCCTGTATGGAAATTTTAAAAAGTTTCATTTTCAGACTACTTAAAGAAAAAATGTATTCACTCTTCTAAAAAAAAAATATTATTGACATGAAAACATAGTTTTTTTTAATTTTTATTTTAAAAAACGAAAGTCATTAAAAGTCAAATAAATCCCACAAAAAGTCTTTGTATTAATGTTTAAAATGTTGACAAAGACTTCCATTAATTATGTACTAATCTATGGCCCGTTTGTCTCCCATTATTTCAAAATATTATTTGTTATCGTAAAAATTTTCACAATATATTCATCCAATAAAATATTCTACACATAAATCAATAAAGTTATTTTAAATTTCAATCACATTTTCTCCAAAAAATAATATTCATTACTTCATTTCTTCTACAATAATGAGAGATAAACACACACTATAGAAGTCCATACTAGTTAGTTTCTCTCTGAAAGATCGGACAAGTTTTTAAGAGAGAGGTCCTTCTCATAAAGGGAGTCTTTATTCCAAACCAAGGGTCTGACAATTAGGTTTTGAGTCGTGGTCAGTGTCGCCCCAACGGTCAACGATGGGAGTCCTAATAGTAATTTTATATAACTACTAATTTTTAACGTTTGAAAATTATATATAATATTCTCCTCATTTTATAAACTAAATAGAGATTGCAACAGGGCGGGTCGAGGTCGGGGCAACCTCTCCCACCCGGCTAGGCAATTCCTCTCCCCATTCCCGCCCCGTTACCCTTTTAAG
>CAIGRB010015413.1:0-12521 GCA_903798255.1 Fraxinus quadrangulata
AAAAAAAAAAATGATAACATGTAGAAACCTAATCACATATTATGGCGTAAATTTCATAGACCAATTATGACGTGTCTTAAAGCGGAAGAAAAAGTAGCAACAACTTGATAACTAATTTCAAAAACCCAATTAACGCACAAAAGTTAATTAAAGTAGAAACAAAAAAATAAAAATAAAAAGCACAAAAAGCTACCCTGGGGACACGCATATGAAATTAAAATAATTAAATTAGCACAAACCTATTAAGACATGAAAATTGAATTAATTAACATAAATCAATTAGCAGGAACCATTGGATTTGAAAGAAACAAGAAGTTAGGTACAACTAATGATGGTGGCGACATGTACAATTCTTTAAAAGATCATTCAACCGTGTATAAGTAAAAGAAATCTCATGTGTCACCAAATTAGTTTTGGTACACATGAAAGATAATTATGCTTTAAAAAAATTTACTACCTTTACTAGATTTTAAAGAATTAAGTTTGCATGCTGCTCATAACTTATTGTGAAAAGAGAAAAAAAAAAAAGAGAAGAGAGAGTAAAAGTCAATAGACTTATTTATATTATAATGAGAACCAAAGTTTTATATATATACGGAATGATTATGGATACAATTGTAAGAATTTCAAGGGCTGCAAGGATTTTGAACTAAATTATTATTTTATGAATTTAGATTGGTTATTAAAATTTAGTACAAATGTTACTCGAGTCGAAAAATTTAATTATTAAAATGTTTTTATCAATTTATTCAACGTTTATTTATGGAATTTTTTTTGGGGATTAAGGTGTTAGAGCTTTTTCCGACTAATTTTGAGAAGTGACGGCCCCCTGGTTCATCATCCAGGTAAATTCGGATGCGAGTACAATTTATACACACTTGGACCGGATATTCAGGGAAATAGTTCTCCTTAATGTGGATTTCCCTTTACAATATGCGGACATGGCTCTCGGAGGGGCGACAAAGCTTCCGCGGGATTCGAACCTCCGATAACTTTGCTACCACAGGACATCTGCCTTTTAACTACCGCGGGATTCGAACCTCCGATATTCCGTAGAGAACCTCATTTATCGAAATTTTAATATAATGAAAGATTGACAACGAGCTTCACTCTTATAAAAGTTGGAACATAAAATCATTTCTTCCATTTTCTTGCCCACCTTTTCCTTCTATAAATCAGCCTCCCCACAACCTCATAAACCTCTTCCTCTACTCCTCCCTTTCGTCCCTATACATTCTGAGTTCCTCTCTTTTCTTTTCCTTCAGATTTCTCATTTCTTAAGTAGATTCTGCTAATTTGGAACTGGGCATTTGATGATTCAAAAACCCATTTGTTAAATCATCATAATTCTATCTGTTTCTCTATAAAAAAGTAAAATTCAAAATGCTCTAAAAATCTGATCCTGCATCTTTTGTTCTTGATCTTATGTCTCATGTACTTAGTGGAATCATTCGTTTAGGGTTTATGATAAATTCTTTTCTCACACGCAGGACTCTTCTTGTTCAATCTTTTTCTGTTATCTTCCTCTACTGGTTCTATGTGTTTTCATAAGTAACCTTTTTATGTTGAACACTTGTAATCTTTAGCATAATAGCACCAGGTCCCGCAATTTTTATGTTTTCGCTCTTCAAGAATTTATGTTATTTATTGTACTGTCTCGAGCTTAATCATAGTGTGGACTTCTTATCTCGACCACAGATCGATCTAATATTTTTTCGGGGTCGGTTTAGTGTCTGTGAGAATCGCGAGACCATTTAAACTTGAAAACGTATATGCAGTCACAAAGTGGACGTAACTCTCACATATCGGTTTTTTTCTTTTTTTCTGATTTTATTGTTGTTTGTCATCTGCACGCTTTCGAGTAAATAAAAAAAAATGGCTTCTTCTAGTGGAAATTCCACTGGATATGAAGAAACCTTGCAGGATTTGATCGATCAAAGGAAGAGGAAGAGAATGGAATCAAATAGGGAATCAGCAAGGCGATCAAGGATGAAAAAGCAGAAGCATTTGGATGATCTGACGGCCCAAATTGTTCAACTGAGATACAAAAACAGCCACATCTTCACAAGCTTAAACCTCACCACACAGGATTATATGACAATGGAGGCTGAAAATTTAGTCCTCAAGGCTCAAGTTATGGAACTCAGCCAAACACTGCAGTCCCTAAATGACATCCTTAATTACTTCGAATCCAGCAACAATCCCACGTTTGAGGATCTCCAGGGCTGTCCTGAAAGTTTAATGTACTTTTGCCAACAACCCATCACGGCCTCTGCTGATATGTTTTATTTTGATTATTTTTGTTGGTAGATAGTAAAGTACTGGACAGCATTGATGCTATTGTATTGTTCGATTCTACGTACTAAAGATATTAATATCTTTTCATGTGGTCTGTAAATTAATAGACGGATTCTATGTTTAGTTCTATCAAGTACTTAATATAAAGATGTTTGTGAATGGTCCCTTTCAACCATTGTTTGGCAAGGGTTAAAATTCAAATTTTTTTTGAAGTCAACAATTAGCCCATGTTTGGTGGCTATTTTTGTTGGAAAAATATTGTTTTAAATAGTGATTTTTTGGAGAATATGTGGTTAAGAAGTAAGGAAAATTTTTGAGTTTATGGACAGAATATTTTATTTGAATATGTGATTAAAAATGAGTGTGTAGAAAAATGAGTATTCAAATTTTTTTTGAAGTCAACAATTAGCCCATGTTTGGTGGCTATTTTTGTTGGAAAAATATTGTTTTAAATAGTGATTTTTTTTTTTTTTTGGGAAAAATGTGTTATTAAAAAGTAGAGAAAAATTTAGGGGTTGTTCTTTTCGTGTTTCAATTTTTCATTTGAGTTTTGAATTTAATTTGGGTTTTGTATTTTGAGTGTCAATCTTGAGATTGTTGAAAATGTGTTCTTTTTGTTATTTTGAAACATTATTTTCAAAAATAAAAAATTGCAAAACTTGTTCTCTTCTTCCCCTCTCTCTCTTTCTCTCTCTCTCTCTTCTTCCCCTCCTCTCCATCGTCTCCCTCGCAAGGCCCGACGCCAAAGACTACGGCAGAGTTGTCGTGACGAGCAGTGAGCGGTGCTCCCTATGATCGCCTACTTTTTCGTCTTTTTTTTATACGATGGTTGGTTTGAGTGCGGTGGTGGTGTTCGGTGGTTGGGTGCGTGGTTTGCGGTGGTTAGGTGCGGCGTCGTCGACTTCTTCTATTGTTGTGGCAGTGACGGTGGTTTTGGGTTGTAGTGGCGGCGGTAGTGTGGTCCAGGCGACGATGGTAGTGATTTTTGTTTGTTGCGTAATTGAAAACAGCCAAAACGCATTTTCAAAATTTTGGTTTGGTTTTAATTGAAAACACAAAAAATGACATTTTTTATGTTTTCGATTTTCTTTGTAAATTTTAAATTCATTTTTGAAAATTGGTAAATAAATGTGGTTTCACTGTTTTGAAAAATTAAAAATAGAAAACGGGATGAAAAGGGAAAAGAGAACTGCTTGTTAGTGTTTAAGTATAGAATATTTTATTGTGTGAATGAGGTTGAAACAAGTATAGAGAAATTTTTTTTTGAAAGAATGAGAGACAAACATGAGCTTAATTTTAACCACACATTTCACTAGACCAACAACTTTTCAACTACACAATTTTTTTTAAAAAAAAATTCAAAATCTACTAAAAATCTGATTTTAATCCCCACCAAACATGGACCTAATCTTATATATCTAGAATATGGAACATGTTACTAGTAAGGGCTCGTCTAGTTGTATTTCTATTTTTGCTTTTGCTTATATCTCTTATAGGAGATTTTTCTAATTAAATAAGTTTCCTTTATAAACTCTTTTAGTTAAATAAATTACTTTCACAAAATTTTATAAATATGTTTAAAAGTCACTTTTGATTTTTCAAATATCTACCAAACATGTCATAAGATACTATTACCATTGTTAATATAGGACGATGAAAACATTTGGGCCGCTAGCCCTCTACCAATTAAGACGACAATCATGCTACATGTACATTATGTTAGCTGATGAATTTTTGTGCATTGATTTTAATAATATTTTTTTCAATAAAAGACCAAATTTCTTATACATACTGGGGATGTCAAAGATGCTTCAACCAGAGAGTAAAAGAAGCATAATTTTAAGACATGGGCTATGTCAGTTGTAAAACATAAATTTATGGTGTCCTTTTTTTTTGATGTTGATTGTTTAAGTAGGTTGAAGTAGCTTTGTTTGCGTTCAAAAGTTGTGGTTGAAGTAGCTTTATTTGCGTTCAAAAGTTGTGGCAATGTTTGCATCAAAGTTCCCTTTTTTCGGCTGGCCCCTTAAAATAATTTATTTCTCTACACTTTCTCTCATTAAAATAATATTAAACATAAATTCAAAAATTCTCCTTACTTTTTAATCACACATTCTTTAAAAAATATTATTTCAAAATCAATTTTTTTTTTTTTTTTTTTCAAATAATGGAGCTCAAACAAGGGCTTAAAGGTGGTGTGACTTGTTCCGAAGTTTTACAAACTGCATGTAATCCTAAGCCCAATTAGAAAAATAGTTATACACTAAACCTTGAGAAGTTTCTAGATTTTTCCTACAAAATATCTGAATTAACCGTGAACTGTCCTACAATATATCAGTCGTGCACCTCTAAGGAAACTTCTAAATTTAAAAAATAAATAAAAAATTCGAGAATATATATATAAATTAGTAAATTATTGACAAAGGTCCCCCATTTTCGATTTTCCTCCTTTTCTCAAATTTTCTAGAACTTCCACTCCACTCCACATATAAATATCCTCCCTCAGCCTCCCTCTCTGAAAATCTAATTCTTCATAGAANTTAGGGTCCGTTTGACATAATTTTTATTTTTGCTTTCTACTTCTACTTCTGTTTTTTTTAAAAGAGTCTTTTTTTTTTAAAGAAACTACCTTAATTTTTTTTTTCTGAAAACTAACTTTTAAAAGAACTTTCGATATCGAAAGCACTTTTCAAGGAAATCATATTGAACCAACTTTTCTAAAAACTCTTGTAATTAAAAGAAACACTTTCATAAAATTAGACAATGGTTCAAAAACAATTTTTTTTTTAATCTCAAAAGCTCCTTAAAATAGTTCAAAGGCTTAATATTAAATGATTTTTGTTCGAGAATTTAATCAACGTATCTTTGATCCTAGATTTCCCCGTCAATCCTCAAAAAATAATATTATAATTGAGCTAGTTATAACAAATGTAGACATGTAGATTTTAGCCATAGATAACCTTTAGATACATGATTTTGCAAGCTCAAATCAATCTACTCTTTGAAGCAAAACAACATACTTCTCTAAGCTCAAGTTACTTTAAGCCTTTAGCATTTTTCTTGGCCTTTTGCAATACCTCCTTCGAGACCAAAGAAATTCTCTATGACATAAGTTGTTCCAGAAACATTTCTTTGACTCATGCTTAACCCTTTTTCCTCATTTCCAGCCCCGTCTAGACATCTGTAGCTAGTCGAACAATGTTCTTCGCAAGTGGTTCCGGCTGGATGCAACCAGCCGGTGGTTCCATCTAAGACAACCTCTATAGTACCTCCAGCTGCAGTGCCCTGACATATACACAACATTGAGATATAATTTAAATAAATAATATCTTCAAAAAATTAAAATAAATAAGAATTTGGTCTTCTCTAATTGCTTAAGCTTTTAGATAAAGCAGTTCACTGTAGTATTAAAATGGGCAAAAATCCAGAGCGCAAGTCTCGTAACCGTGCAAGCCTTTGAGGAAAAATTATCCTAACATACACTGGAGGGGGTGCGTTGAAATAAAGTTTAAATAAATAATTTTGTTGCATCTCTAACAGCTGAACTTTTTGTGAATGAATGCAGAATTCTTGCTACACTAACGTTGATAATTGGTTCTACTAAATAGAAAAGATTTAATAATGAGCATCTGGTTCAACATGATTCATGTTCAAGGCGTATACTTAGTTCCCAAACACATGAACTCCAATATGTTCTATACTTCCTCGTTTTCCTTGTGTGCATGTAAGTAGCACGAGTTTGGGTCCGTAAAGCGGTACTTAGAATCTCATTCACTAGTTCAGCTGGAGGTACTATAGAGGTTGGGTCCGTGAAGAATCTCAAAAGATTTCAACTCTTTAAACAGTCGATTTGGCACTTCAATTTGAGCGTTCTTTGCTTCCACTTCGTGTGTAAGTAGGGCAATATCACGCACTTCAAGAATAAATTATTTGGAAGCTCCTCCTTAGAGTCATTCTTTTGTTTGCCAGTGAGATATTATTGTTGCTATTAAACTTCCAAATATAATGAAATATATAATTATTTCCTTCGTTTGCAATTACGAATAGGAGGAATAATTATATGTCGAACTAGAGCGTATGGGAGGCCAATATTCAACCCAACACCTACGAAATCCCTTTCAGATGGAAGTGGCTACGCATGACATCCAGACATACATGTCCTAAACATAATGATTTTGAACGTAACTCACGTACAAAAAATAGTCAAAATTGAAATTTGACCAATTAAAAAATAAGCACTTAATTTCCTCTGTGAAATACATTTATATATTATTGTACCGCTGAAGTAAATGAGGGAAAAAGGAAGAAAAGAGGAAAAAGGAGATTCATAACAATAAAGTCAACCTCTACGCGAAATTTGGATTAATTTTGGAAGGAGTTGGATAGCCACCAACCACTATATTATTATGACATGCTCAGATCTTTCTGTGTCAAAGCCAAAGAGCAACCAACCGAGCACAAGACTAGCTGTTCCCATACCATTACGTAGGCTTAGAGCCTCTCTCTCTATCTACATTTACATATGATAATCTGGTACTTAGTATCAGCAATAGATCTGAAAAAGTATCATAAGATTTAAATTAGAACACATAAATCAATGTCAAAGTTGAATTAACTACCTGAGAATTCTGAACAAGAATATCGATACAGGCCAGATAGGGAGCGACACTTAGCGTCTAGTTCACAAAGTGAACACAATCCTGAAGTTTTTTCTCTGCCACAAAGTCACGTAGTTCTGTTTTGAATTTAGTCTTTGCTAATGTCACTTCCCACTATAACTGCATGCATAGATGGCACTTGCAGTTTTTTCTCTTGGACAAGTTGCAGACTTTCAAAGAAAGACTTTAAGAAACAGATCCTGAACTTTAAGACGTGAAACACCTGACAAAATTGAATAGCTCAGGAACCATGTAATTACATGTAACAGAAATTACAACCACAGATTAACAAATGAAGACATCAATATAGAGGAAAATACTGCATGTAAATTTAACTCCTTTTGTCTAATTTCCACTTGAAGGTGGTCAGAAGTTCAAATGGTACCTTTCAATAAAATGGTTGGAAAATCAATCAACTCAATAAGCACAAGAAACTTGTGATTTGGTAACTGACTTGTATTATTAAAAGGAAATAAATGGACTATAGGATTAAAACTTGAGGATGATATATTAACGGTACATAACAGACAGAAACTAGAGAGGACCATGATGGTTTAGTGATAGGATCCCCTGCCTTTGCTACAGCTGAGCAACAGAAATCTGTTGATCAAGGAGTAAAGATCAGGAATAAGATGCCGAAATGGAGCTGTATGTACTGTAATGGAAAATACTAATGCAGGAATTAGATTTAATGGAATGATAACAAGTTTATTGAAGATTGAATAATGGAATCTCTCCTATCTAATTGAACATCACTGAAAATGCCTGCCTTCCCAGATCCCCTTCTCACATTTATAGGCATCCTATCTCACCATATTTCCCACAATACCCCTGCCCCTAACTGAATGTGTCTAACTGAATCTGCTTCTCCATTTTTCTGGGTCTTTTTAGGGTACGTAGACTTGATAGGAGTCTATCATTGTTCATCCCCCGAAATTCACCTTGTCCTCAAGGTGAAGATCCAGACCAATTCCAGTCACGATAAGAGTAGAGAATGGATACATCAACCCAACAAATTTGGCAGACCGATGAACCACTCGTCCATGAAAACCCCATAACCGGTTGCAACCCTTCGCGAGTTTTCCAAACAATGTGTTAGGTTTTGATAGTTTATGATGTAGTTGGCAAGTCTGTGAACAAAAATGACTAAATTGGATAGGTTATAAAAGTCAAGGAGTAGGTTGTAATTTTCGTATTTTAGTGTATAGGTTCTAGGGTTTGAACTTCAAAAGAGGACAAAAAACGACGGCGCAATTTCGCTACACTGTCCTCAGGACTTTGCTCGAGCTGCAGAAACAAAAATATTTTTGCTAGATTGTTGCCGGGTCCTTGCTCGAGCAACAAGCCGTCGTTCGACTGTCCCTAAGCTTTGGCTCGAGCGACAGGATTAGCCGGGAATTTTTTAATTGCGATTTGAAGGCTTTTTATCCAGCCCATTCAACCCTAAACCTATCATATAAATACCGGAACGCCACAGAACGTAAATTCGAAGGTTGAAACATAGAGAGAACACGAGAGTTTCATCTTTTCATCTTCTAACTCATTAAGAGACTTCAACCTTCGTTAATTTGATTATAATTGGCAGAGAAAACATTAGTTTCAGTTAATCCAAATATCAAGCTTACTGAGGAACATGGAGTTTTTCAAGAATTCATAGGAGATAGACGAATCCACAAAGTCAGGGATAAGAAAAATCAGGAGAGCTTTGATATTGCAGTCAAGGAGTTGGTCAGGAGCGCGCAATTCAGGATGGTTGTCAGATTGTAGTCAGAAGTTCGTGTAGAGGCACACAATTCAGGAGGGCTATCGGAATCTCAGACAGGAGTTGTTGCGAGGCACACAATCCAGGACGACTGTATTAACTTCAGTCAGGAGGTCAGAAAGTTCGTGTTGTCATCTTGTTTGGCGGACTGTAAGTTTGATAATTTATAGTGGATTTTGACTGGCAAAGCGCTCAGAGTTTTTGCCAAATTGGGGTTTTCCCGTAAATAGTCCGCATGTTTTTTATCGCTTTATTTAATGTTTTCATATTCTACGGTATTCAAATATAGGATAATTGAATTGTATACTTAACCATCTAGAGATAATTAATTAGTGACTTATTGTTGGTTAATTACAATTTTTAATTCCGTATTTACACTTATTCATCCAATCTAGGTGTAGTTTGGGTCGAATTGTGTAAATTTCACAATGAAACAGGTGAATCAGAGTAGAGTGGTGGAAAGTAGCATAACGGATCAGTTCATTGACCTCCTCTTCTTATGCAACTATCGAACTAATTAACAATCCTAAAGTATCACCAACCTCCACACCATTGTTGGTATTAAAAGTCCCTCCACTTTTGAAGCCACCTACCATCCAAATTTCATTATCATTGATCTCCCAAACTGTTTCTCGTGTCTCAATGTTTGGCAGTACAGTCCCATGGCCCATCTATTTAAGTTCATTCCAACCCACTTTGCAAGGCACCAAATGACTCACGAACAACAAAGAATACCCCAAAAAATCCCCTGACAATTTGATGCAGGAAATGCACAAACTTAATAAAGAATAATAAGGTAAAGAGAATAGGGGATGGAAGGGAAGAGTTGGGCAAGAAGAATTATTTTATTCATAAAATTCAAGTATGTTGAAAACGATTCCCTAAGCTCCTTTATATAGTGAAGGACTTTGCCACTAAACAAACTTTCTACCTAGATAAACTAAAATAAATAATAACAAGAAATTTCCTATCTTGATAAATTGAAATGAAAGATAATATCAAGATTAATAAAGTTAAAAAGATAATATCAAATTTCAATTCTACTTAATTGTAGTCTTTTAACTCTTTCCGTGTTGCATCACAATTGCACCAGTTTCTCATCTACAGGCGCAAAAATAGTTAATTTCAAATTCTTGTCTAATATCAAGAATAATGTAAGCTATTATATAAATTCTGGAAGAGTCATACTTCAAAAGTTAACCGTTGAAGTTGGAGAGCTCAAATCTGTATAAATCACCCACCAAAATTCCATACTTTCAATGTGGCTTTGCACTATCCCATAACTAGTCCTGGACGGACACTACTATGCCAGGTCACCATCTGCACCGCTCAATTACAACCGGAGACATGATGCGTGCTCTGATACCATTGTGATAAGATCCCCTACTTTTGCTACAGCTGAGCACCAGAAATCTATTGATCAAGGAGCAAAGATCAGGAATAAGATGCTGTAATGGAGTTGTATGTACTGTAACGAAAGATACTAATGCAGGAACTGGATTTAATGGAATGATAACAAGTTTATTGAAGATTGAGTAACAAGATAATAGTTCACAGGCAATTCGAGAGGCCTGGAATCTCTCCTATNCTGAGCAACAGAAATCTGTTGATCAAGGAGTAAAGATCAGGAATAAGATGCTGTAATGGAGCTGTTTGTACTGTAATGGAAAATACTAATGCAGGAATTAGATTTAATGGAATGATAACAAGTTTATTGAAGATTGAATAATGGAATCTCTCCTATCTAATTGAACATCACTGAAAATGCCTGCCTTCCCAGATCCCCTTCTCACATTTATAGGCATCCTATCTCACCATATTTCTCACAATACCCCTGCCCCTAACTGAATCTGCTTCTCTATTCAATTTCTTTTCCTCCTACAACACTTATTCGGATCAGTTCCATAATATGTCATGTAAAGAAATGTGATATGAAAAATACAATTGACATCTCCACTAATATCTCCAATCTCCATGAGTACTCAGATATTATGTGGATATTATCTCTTTGGCATTTTTTTCATGGAAAAAATTTGTGTATCTAGAAAATTTAGATATACTATTCTCCAATATATTGGAAAATATCTGTAGTTTCCATGGAAATATTATCGATAATATTGATATTTTCAGGATCCACAAAATCTGGAACACATTTTGATCAATATCAATGTAAGTGCATTTTGTCAACGCATATAATTGCTTAAAAGCTGATCTAACTTTATTTTTATGAATGCAGAAAGGCCCACAACATTTTACCTATTTTTTCACCACACATTCTGTAAGACCCATTGCTTATAAGCAATTATAAGTTGACGAACATGCTATAATAAATGTAATTTTTAAGAACTAAAGAAAATACAATACAGATTTAAGAGCATACTAATGACAAATAAGAAATTATGTTAGGGATGTTCAAGTTATATTTCTGTACCAATGTCACAACGGTCTACAATCATGTAGATTATTATGCAACAACTACAAAAGTCAACATTCATGGTCAATTTACTTTCGCATAGGTCTCATATAAACCCTATGTTTGGGCTCCATATTTTAGAAAATATTTTTTTTCTCTCTTATTTTCAACCATATATTCTCAAAAAAATTTACTATTCTAAAATATATTTTTTCCTCAAACCCTCATTAAAATGGAGCTCAAATGGGTCAAATTCATGCCATCAAAACCGAAATTTTAGTAGCTTCAAGTCTTCTTGAAACTCGTAGTGGAATTAGAATAAAAATCACATGTAATTACACAATCATTTTCCTTTTTAGCATGCATTTGAGGGGTTTCTGCAAAGAATATATTATCAAAATTAGATATCATATATGCGGTTGTCGAATGCTATTCTTTGCATAATAATTAATTATATACTTCTACCACTATCTAGAGGTATATAAATATATATTACTTATCATTTGAGTTTTGAATATCACCAAAAAGTTCCAAATATTTTGTTAGCAAAACCTCAAGATATGACATTTCTGTCTATATCGCAATCGCTATTTAGTCTCTGTTATAAAAGTTGAGTTTTGAATAATGATTTTTTTTTCTTGAAAATATGTGGTTAAAAAGTGGGAAAAATTTTTAGATTTATGTGCAAAATATTTTATTGTGTAAATATGTGGTTGAAAATGAGTATGAGAATTAAAGAGTTCTAAATCAATGGTTGTGAAACATTGGGCTTAGGATTCTGAAACCTCGGTATGATAATGAACGTATCTCACCACTTAGAGAAACAAGCCAATGGACTATAATGGAACAAAATTTTTTACTTGTGAAATCCTGTTGACCACAAACTATACTTCATTTTAAAGTAATGCCCTCGCATTTCATGAATCCATCACTACACCTTTGGAAGCATACAAGCTACGTTTTCCTTTAGGATAGCACAAGACACTACCCAGTAACTGCGGTATTTAAAAGGGATAATTGCAGCAAAAGTCTCAAACCTTTAAAACATTGGCAGACTTTCCCTTAATTTGTTGCAGCCGTCACTCATAACATTTTTAAACGTTGCAGGTGAGACCCTTTTGGATGATTTCCATCCAAAATACCATCAATTGATCCAAAAAATTGATTAAATAAAGGGATAATTGCAGCAGCGGTACCAAACCTTTCATTTAGTAATAGGCTTTGACCAAATCTTTAATTTGTGCCACCCACGGTACTAAACATTTCATTTTTGCCACCAACGATACTAAACCTTTCAAACTATTCGCGGATGAAGTCCAAATGGGGATTTTTGTTAGTTTGACTGTTAGTTGACCAAATAATTGACTTTAACAATAATGTTGACTGATTTTAA
>CAIGRB010015434.1:0-13525 GCA_903798255.1 Fraxinus quadrangulata
CAATCAAACGAGAATCATAAATCAATTCAACTATTCCATTACCAAAAATTAAAAGAAAAACCAGAAGCATCAAGTTTCAATATAGAAATTATATTTTGTCTCATTGTCGGTACAAAAAATAGTATTATCTAAAACAAGAGAGAAAATAGACTCCAAAACTAACTTCACTACTCCTATGAACTCAACCTTCACTTGAATTCCATTCCCAACGCACATGCTTACTTCATTCTCACTTGGCTTTCATTTGCTCGTGTTACCTACGGGACTCTTCTTCTTCTCCAACCAAGTCTTAAACTTAAAACAATCTTTCTGCCAATGACTCTTTTTCTTGCAGAACTTGCATTGATCATTTTTCTTTATCGTTCATTTGGGACCACCAGAAGTCTGACCTCCAAAAATTTTGTTATTCTGATTGCGGTATGACTGTCGCCCTTGTGGAACTTAGACGTTATGAAAAGACCCCTTGTTCTGTGGTGGCTGAAAAGCGAATTGCACAGTTTCGACATTTTCACGCCTCAGCCTATACTTTTCTTTAGGACATACAGCAATAAGGTCATTTAAATCCTATTTATTGCTTTGAGCAATCTAAGCAACTTTTAGCTAATTACACTGGCTCAAATGACTATTTAGAACGTGGTAGACCAGAAAAGGCTCAACAATGAGAATCTTAAGGGCCATTAATTTAGAAGATATATTAATCATCTTCATAACGTGCTCCCTAACTCCACTTATACCATCATATCTCATATTCATCAGCTTGTCCATCAGATCTCCAGTTTCAGCATTATCAGACTCAACAAATCTCAATCCTATGGCATTTACAAAACCTTTAGCATTTTCATTATCCGGAATAGCACCTATAATGGAATCGGATATGGAACGCTTAATAATTTTCAAACAAAGTTTATTAGCCATTTCTCACTTTTCATACTCAACTATATATTCAGGATCGCTTTTATATGTGGGTTTCGAAAGCTGCTTCTCTATTACAAAATCCAATCCCAAAATATCAAGTGTTATTTCTACGTCTCGTTTCCATCTCACATAATTATTCCCAATCAAGGTTTCAATAGCAGATAATTACTCGAAAAAGTTGATGCATTTAAAACTTGTGGAAATATAAAATAACATATTTAATATCATCCAAATATAATGCATGCAAACAATGGATGATAACATATCTATCTAATTAGATAGTCCGTAATTAAAGTCAAAATCAAGTAAACATTATTACGGTAAGAACCTAGATGCATCATTATAAAATCACTTTTGGGCTAACAATATAATATGCTATAAGGTACTCTTAATACACATGATTAAGTTAATTAACAAAACATATTGATTTTTGAAATACCAACACCTTTGGGCAGAAGGAGATTTTTAAACCAAGTAAACTCGTTAACTGTCTTATGTCAATTTAAAAAAATATCACATATAATAACACCTTTGGACAAGATACTACATGTAATAATTAAAAATTACGATGCTAACGTCCTTTTTTTTCGAAGAAAATCAAATAAATAAAAATAAGTGTGCCACTTTAGTAGTTACCATCCACTTTTATTTCAAAATATTTCTCATAATGGGAGCACTTAGATAGACTTGAAGTTCACGAAAAATTTAATTATAATAATCACGCAACATAATCATAATCATTAATTGACGAAAAGCGAAATTCATGCGCGATTATGAGACGAAATTTGAACTTAAATTTCAATACATGAAATGAAATTTAAATGTACAAATAATAACGATATTTAATTATCTCCACAAAAATATAAAGTCGTCAATTTTAAATATAATTTTAATTTTAGGTCAAAATTGAAACATGAATCAAATTTAAAAATCCCATTTTTAAAACTTCAAATTTAATATTTCAAAATTGCATAATTGATCCCAAAATTAAAATTATGATAAAAGGGCCTCAAAATTTAGAAATTACATAACAAGTCCTTATCCTTAAAAATAAATTACAGATTGACCCTAGGTTAAATTGCAGGAGAAGCCCCAAAAATCCACAAATGCAGGAGGAGCCATTGATTGTTAATTGCAAGAAAAGGCTCCTTTTTCATAATTGCACGTAAGCCCCCAAATAATCAGAATTTGCAGGGAGGCCCCGTCCCCAAATCAATTGAAAAAATCTTGGCAAAACCCTAGACTAATTCTCCCTTCTCTCTTGCCGTCGTCGCCGGGTCATCTACGTCTCCACGCAGCTCACGGCAGCCGTGAGCTGCTGGAGCAGCGTCGCAGTTGCTGCTGCATCTGTAGCAGTGTGCGATGCAGCGGCAGCAGCGTCGATAGCAGCTGGCTGCTTCCCCAACGAGGCAGCTGCTCCTCGTCCCACTCTTGACATTCATCCACAACTCAAGCCAAAACAAAACCCAGATGCCAATATTCAATACACACGCGGACGGGGAGGCTGCAGCGGAAACCATATATACACACATACTAAACAAATTCAAATCAAGAGGAAAACCAGATACTAATACACACAGACGGCGATGCAGTGGCCGGTTTTGCTTTTAATTTATACACAGACGGAAGCGGCAAGTGATAGTCACAATAATAATAACAATACAATGCGAGAAGAAGAAGAAGAAGAAGAAGAACGAGGACGGGCGAAGTGCAGATTGTACAGTTGGCAAATTTAATTATTTTAGTGGTAGTTGCAAAACATGTATCCACAGACGGATGAGCAAGAGAGAAGACAGAATTTCAAAAAATAATTTTATTTTTGTTTAAAAAGATTCTAATATTAGCATGCAGGCTCGGATATCAATTGTTGTAATTATTCAATTATCATGCTAAGAACAAGAATTAAATATATTTAACTGATAATTTGAAATTTATTTATGCGGAAGACATTGTTATGTATAAATATTACCAGCTATATTTTCCACTCCTTGCTCCTCAAAATAATTATCCATTAATGGGGCAAATCGAAAACAATATGGAGAGGAGAGAGGACCTACCCATTATATAGGAAATCATAAAATCAACCCATTACTGACTCTAATCCTAATTAGGGTTTACATAATTCTGACCCACATACTTAAAATTACCACATTATAATAATATAGCATGTAAGGTGTACAACGATCCAAGTGATCACTAACATATTGGACATAATTACAGTATCATTGCAAACCATACATCTAACCCGTAAAATTAGAAATCAAATGGAAGCCCACGTAATAGAATTATTCTAACATTCTTGCCATTTAAAAAGAGCGTGTCATGAAATCAAAGACATACTAGAGTAGCAAATGTATCTTCAGATCAATTTTGGTTCTTAGGACTATAAGTAGGCTTAGAGGCAAACGTTACTAATAATCCCCATCCCTGGGGTTCAACAATATTACTGTTTTTGGTTTTATCTTGTTCTTTTGATCACGTAGTGTCTATCTTGTTTGGCTTGCAAATTAAAAAGCAATTATTCACTTGTGCTATTTTTCATCCTATGAATGCAAGTTTCTGCTCAAAAAGAGTTTTATATGATATTTTACCTTTTCTGCTTTGCATCGGTATGTAGGTGATTCAGGATGAACAGTATGCATCATAATGACTTTCATGAAGTTGAATTCCTTCTACCTCTCTTGCAAGATAAATACGTAGAAGGTATATTTGAATTTTGCTTCTATTTACTTAGATGCATTACTTGCAATGTTCTTGGTTACTCGTAAAACTATCTTTTTGCGTAAAGCATGCAGCCAGAAAGAGGTTTTCGGTATTGTTCTCTTTAGTGGCTCCGTTTGTTCTCTTGCTTACTTGAATTCGAAGGAACTTGTTTCACAAGCTTTGGCTGACATAACTCTGTATTTATTCTACTATTAGGAAAACATCTTGGCTCTTGTTTGGTTTAGCTAGAAATTTTGATTAAAATCTAAATTAAAGTCAAAAATTAATTTTAACCACATTTTATGGGATTCACAACTTTTAGATCACACATTCCATCAACTTTTGTCGAAATTGATTAAAAAAATTAGATTTTTTTTCTCTAAACCAAACAGGGGCTTGATGTTTTTTTAGATAATTTTTGTGCATTCTACAAAATAAATATTGTTAAATGTACAACCCATTCCAGATTTAAACGTTTGAGTGAAGTATAATTTGCATGCCCAAAATGTTTATGCCATAGTTCAGATTCAACCACAGTGCTGATGAAGGCATGTGAATTCATATTTGTCTATTCTAATGGGAAACTTCTATGCCACATCTCTACTATCATTAGCTCCGAGTTATTTTGATCCAAAATTGTACAACTACTATCCTTAAATATTAAGGTATAGTTCTTCTAAATTAATTGGCCAACACTTATCAGATTTTGGTCAATATTTGGGACATACAAAACATCAGAAATGAGCTTAGTACCTGTTGGTGTCTGAACTGAAAGCTTGCCAATGCCTTTCACCTCTACATACTTCTCATTTCCTACTTTCACTTTTGATCTGTAGCCATCATTTATCTCGACAAAATATCTGAATTTGAAGTCATATGATTTGTGCAACCAGTGTCAAGTAGCGAAGTCTGAACTCTACTGTATGTTGTATAATTTAAGGCTGAAAACAGATGTTTTTCAGCTTGATCTTCTGCTACTGTTGCCTG
Source organism: Fraxinus quadrangulata (assembly GCA_903798255.1). Taxonomy (NCBI): domain Eukaryota; kingdom Viridiplantae; phylum Streptophyta; class Magnoliopsida; order Lamiales; family Oleaceae; genus Fraxinus; species Fraxinus quadrangulata. Next base: position 4,606 of record CAIGRB010015434.1, read on the forward strand.
TTGAAGCTCCTTCTTCTCCTTTTGATTTTTGCACACCTTCTCCACATGTCCAAACTACTTACATGACATGCATTAGACTCTAGGTCTGAACCAACACCACTTTGTTGAATGACCTTTTCTTTTGCAATGTGGACATGGAGGATACTTAGCATCATTTCCTGAACTTTTAACTTCAGCTTCATTTTTCTCGTTTTGAGGCTTCTTCCCACCAAAACTTGTTTGAGTTCTCTACTTTCCTTTAACAAACAGAGCACCCTCAATCTGTTCTTCTTGCCTGAACAATCTCCATTGTTCAGTGGCTTGAAGAGCATTTACTAATTCAGCCAAAAAGATGCTAGCCAAGTCCCTTGAATCTTCAAGTGAAGAAATCTTGGATTCAAACTTCTCTGGCAACTGATCAGCACCTTTTCCACCACTCTTTTTTGTTTGGTAAATTATCTCCTAACAACCTAATCTAATTTACGTCCTTCATCAACCCATCTGCAATGGCTTTTACCACCTCAATTTCATTCATTTTCAAGGTCTCAAACTCCTATTTTAAGTTGAGCACTTGCATCTGTCTAGTTCTCTCATTTCCTTGGAATTCCTCCTCGAGTCTATCATAGGCTTTTTTTGTTATTTCACAAGTCATTATCCTTATGAGAATAGCATCTGAAATAGCAGATTGAATGCAGAAGAGAGCTTTGAACTTCTTCGCAACATCTTCACTGTGTTATTTGATTTGAGCAACTGTGGGGTTAGCTCTCAATGGTAGATGTTCAATGCTTGTCTCGATTATCTCCCAAACTTCATAAGCCTTGAGATAGGCCTTCAGCTTTATAGCCCAGAAGTTGTAATTTTCTCCATTGAATGTTGGGGTAGAGGTGCTGGAAAACCGGTTGATGCCATACTATTTTCTGTCTACTATGTTCTCTCTTCTGATGGTTTCCCCTTTTTGTACTTCAGTTTTTCTTCCTTTTTCTTGTGGTCCCCTTTCTAAGAACTAGGGAGCTCTGATACCACTATTAGAGTATACAAGACAAATAGGAGGGAAAGTATTCGAAAAAATCCACAAAAGATGGTAGAACACGGCAGATACATATATCCATACATTTGATACAAATCAAAATGATTTCCAGCAACTATTCTACCTAACTCCACTCTTCCATACTTGGCTGCACAATGGATAGTTGCAGCACCTAACTTGCTTGAATGATAATACATAACTTAAGCTAATAAAAGTTACAAAATATATGTGAAACAAATGATAACAAAAACATTTTGGTTGACAACAAAAGTGTCACATATCACACGGTTCATCAATTATCAGGAATTTATGTTTTACAAACCATGTCTAGTGTAAGTTTATTGAGTGTGAGCCTCGTAGGGTTGCGTGTGCATTTGTTTCTCAAATCAGATACAATTTGTGTACTTTATTAGACGTGATGCTACCGTGGTTCCTTGATTTTTATTTCATTCATTCTTGGTTCATTAATGGTATATCATTTCCTAATAGAATCCGTAGGGTTGTGTGTGCATTTGTTTCTCAAATCAATACAATTTACGTGCTTTATTAGACACGATGCTACCATGGTTCCTTGATTTTTATTTCATGCATTCTTAGTTCATTACATGCTATATCATTTCCTTAATAAAATCATCAGTGTAGAATATTTGATTAAAAAAATCCACAAAGAACTTTTTTTACGCCTCCTGGTAGTATAGACTCTGGAAAAATTTCTGAAAGTAATTTTCAGTAGGTTTTAAAGTATTTTTTGGTAGTTGTGAAAAATGTTTCTAGAAATTCTCCCGAACTTGGCCCTCAGAAAAATTTTAAGTCATTTTTAGTTGTTTGAAGCAACCATAATTGGGCAGGCGACATATAGCCCTCCAAAAGAATTTTTTTTTCTCCCTATTAGAGTTTTACCATCTCATTATTTTGAACTAGGAAAATCTTCTATTCATCTATGTTGGTCCTAGAGTTCGCAAAGAGCCTACTCACCCGTTGAGCATCCACAAATTTGGATACTGTTCTAGCTCTACTAAAATCACCAAGAACCGTTACAAATGTATGAGATTTCTTCACAGTTTTTCTCTCGCCTCAAATCACACAGATTACATACACAATCTCTCACAGTTTATACACCAAGTATAATATCTACCTTATCACTAAGATTTTACAGAGATTGAAAAGAATAGCCACTAAGATTTACAACCCGACAGAGACAAGAGATGAACCCTAATTACACAGATAACTCTTTCACAAAAACAGAATAGTATCCACCAAATGAAACGTCTAGAGGGGCTTTAAGGTACGAAGATCAAAAGCCAATAAATCAGACGGTGGAGGGCTGGCCAAGTGTAAGGCCAGATCACAAGATCAATAGTTAAAAGAGGCGTGTAAGTGTAAAGCACGATTTAACACAAAGCAGTCAGCATGGGCCACAAACCCGGAAATAACACAAGCCCAATTACAACAAACTATACCAAGAATTTGACGCAGTCCAAAAACATAACATTATCCACCTTGTAGAACAATTCTTGGTGACTTATAGGTACTAGAGATCCATTTTGTATCACTTGCTCTTATTTAACCTGTAAAAATAAAACAAAAGAAAAATTAGTACTTATTCAAACACAATCCTGCTTGATTATTCTAAACTCATTGGTGTTAAGTGATGTTTAGGATTTTCAAGCAGTTTTTGAATTTACTTAAAGGCAGTACCTTGGTTCCCAAGTCACATGGATTAAATTAAGTAGAAATTTTTTCTAGACTACTGAGACCTTTTTCAGTCATGTTTCTCACAAAGTGAAACTTTATATCAACATGTTTAGTTCGATCATTATACATGAGATTTTTGTTGTGATGTATAGCACACTGATTGTCAGTATAGATTTTAACAGAATTATTCACAAATCTAATTTCACTAAGTAATCCTCTTAACCGAAGACTTTCTTTAACATCATCACAGGCAGCTATATATTCTACCTCTATAGAAGATAAGGCAACAAGTTTTTGCAATTGAGATTTCCAGCTAATGCAACCATCACACAAAGTGAAAACATAAGAGGAAGTAGATCTTCTTTTATCTAAATCTCTAGTAAAATTAGAATCAGTGTAGCCTTTCAAAATAATGCTTTCATCACATTTTTTAAACAGTAAGCCCAATTCAAAAGAACCTTTCAAGTATCTTAACATCCATTTTATAGCTAACCAATATGTTTCACCAGGATTAGCCATAAACCTGCTTAAAATACTTATACCATAGGCTAAGTCAGGTCTAGTGCAAATCATTAAGTACATTATAGACCCAATAGTGTTGGCATTAGGAATATTTTCCATCCCTTTAAACTCTTCATTAGTTTTAGGTGACTATTCACTAGATAATTTGAAATGATTTGCAATAGGCAAAGAGACGGGTTTACAGTCAATCATAGAAAAATTTTCGAGTATTTTCTTTGTATAAGCACATTGTTTTAAACACAAAATGCAATCAGTTCTGTTTCTTTCTATTTCCATGCCAAGAATCCTTTTAGCTTGTCCTAGATCTTTCATTTCAAAAGCAGATTTTAATTTTGACTTAATAAAATCTATTTCAGATCTGTTTTGACAGGAAAGTAACATATAAATAGATTCAAGTCCTCCTGACCCTTTGAAAAAGAAACATCAATCATAATTGCTCTTAACAAAACCTAAAGACCGAATATAGGAATTAAACTTCTTGTACCACTGTCTGGGAGCCTGCTTCAGGCTATAGAGGGATTTTTTCAACAGACAATCCTTTTCAGTCTTATATTTAACTTCAAAACCCACTGGCTGTTTCATATAAAGGGTATCATCAAGGTCTCCATTTCAGAATATAGTTTTTACATCAAGCTGACCAAGTTTCTAGTTAAAATGAGCAGTTAAAGCAAGTAAAATTCTGATGGAAGTGTACTTAGGAACAGGATAAAATATCTCATTATAATTCACCCCTTCCCTCTAAGCGAACCCTTTGGCAACAAGTCTAACTTTATACCTTTTACCTCCTGTATTAGGATCCCCTTCTTTGATCTTAAAAATTCATTTGCAATCAACAATCTTTTGATTTCCAGGTTTGTTGACAGGAATCCAAGTTTAGTTTTTGATCAGATATTCCATTTCCTCATTCATGGCTTCTTTCCAGAATTTAGATTCAGAATAGTTTACAGCTTCTTCAAGGTAGAGGGTTCAGAATTCAAAGAGTCCAAAACTGAAAATAGGGTGACAAAGTCATCATTATTGAATCTAGTAGAGGGAATCATATTTCTCTTATCTCTATCTTTGGTTAATTGATAGTCAGTAAGTGATGAGTTAATATATTCAATTTTTGCCTCAGGTTCACTTAGTTCTTGATTCACATAAGATTGAGTGGACTCCGCCTTAATTAAATCATTTTGATCATAGTAGTTTCCAGTCTATTTTTCTAGAGTGGTATCTTTTATAGAAACAGACTTAGTAGATTCTGTTTCAGAAGTAACTTTACAAGGAAAATCACTTTCATTAAAGATCACATTTCTGCTGATGATAACTTGGAAACCTCCCTTACATTTTACCCAAGGCCTGTACCATTTTGTCTCCTCTCCATACCCCAAGAAAACACATTTTAAGGATCTAGGTTCAAGTTTTCCTTCATTTTGATGGGAATAAGCATCACAACTAAAAACCCTAAGTCTGTTATAATCAGGTACAATATTAGACCAAAGTTTCTCAGGGACTTGAAAATCAATAGCACTAGAAGGACTTATGTTTATAATATATGTATCAGTTTTTAAAGCTTCTCCCCAAAAGGATTTTGGAAGACCAGAACTGTGAATCACACACCTGACATTTTCTAATGAGGTCTTATTCATCTCCTCGACAATACCATTTTACAGGGATGTATGTCACAGTCCTATGCCTTAGAATTCCATTTTCCTTACAAAAAGAATCAAATTTGAGATTGCATAATTTAAGGCCATTATCAGTCCTAAGTGCTTTGATTTCTTATTGGTTTGATTTTCAACCATCAATTCCCATTGCTTAAAAATTTGAAAAGTATCAGACTTATGCTTCAAAAGGAAAGTCCATATTTTTATTGAAAAATCATCTACTATAAGTAAGTAGAATCTAAATCCACTCAGAGTATTTACAGTTGCTGGCCCCCATAGATCAGCATATAAATATTGCAAAATGGAAGTGGATTTATGAAATCCAATTTTAAAAGGTAGTTTATTTTGTTTTCCAAACACAGTTTTCATAGAACCCTAATTTTTCAAAATTGTCTTTTCCAAAATATCCAAATTTGTTTAAAATTGTTAGTCCCTTTTCAGACATGTGGCCAGTCTTTTGTGCCAGATTAAAGACTTATCAAGTTTAGAATTTACAGCAGCAGAGCTGTAACCTAGTAAAGTTTCAGCATACAAGGTGTAAATACCATTAATCTTGGGCAAAGAGATGATTTCTTTCTGATTAAGATTCAACTTTATGAAGCTCTTATGAATTCTTATGTCATATACCTCATCTAATTCTCCATAGGAAATAAGATTCATTTTCAATTCAGGTACATATCTGACTTCATCAAGTTTAAGTATATGATTATTTTCTATTAGGAGACTCAATTTTCCTACTTCATTTATCTGACAACTTATGTGATTTTCCATCTGAACTTGTCCTCCATTTTGATCAACAAGTTTAGTAAACCAATCTTTTATGGGGCACATATGGAAAGTGCAACCAGAATCAAGGACCTATTCTTTTGGGTCTCTATTAGTGGTGTTAACAAGGACAACCCCTTGAATATCATATTCATTTTTGCAGGCAACAGCAGCAGACCCATCAGAAGTGTGTTTCTATTTCATATCAAATATCATTTTGAAATAATCTTTTATTAGGTGCCCTATCTTACCACAATAAAAAAATTTTCTGGTTTGCTGCTTAGATTTTGATTGATTCTTATTTAGATTTCTGAACTTAGGAATTGAGGCTTATCCCTTTTATGAGAATTGAAGTTGCATTGATTTCATCTTTTGTTCCAATTCAGTTTTTCCCTTATTTTCAGAACATCTCTAGACTTAGAGTCCTTGAAATCAGATTTTAATTCAAGTTCTCTGTTCCTTAATGATGATATAACAATGTCAACAACAAGCTCAATTCTCCCATATTCCAAAGCATTTCTAAGGTCTCTATATCTATCACCTATTGCATTCAACAGAGCCACAACTTGTTGATCTTCAGATAGTTTCTCATCACAATCAGTCAATTCTTGAACAAGTCTAGTGAATTTATCAATATTTTCTTCTAGTGTGGAAGAAGAATTAAATCTAAAGTTTTAGAACCGTCTCAGGAGGTAGCATTTATTGGGCATGCTTTTAGCAAGATAGAGAGATTCTAACTTAGTCCATAGATCCTGTGTATTGGTGGTTTCCCCAACTTTCCTAATAACATTATCAGATAAGTGAAGAAAAATGAAACTCCAAGCAATCTCATCTAACTCTTGTCTCTTATAAACACTAAATTCAGGAGACCATGTCCCATCAATGGCAGCAGGACACCTCTGTTGTAATAACAGAGCCCTCATTTTCTGTCACCATAAACTAAAATCCCTAGTCCCCCTCCAGATTTCTACCTCAAACTTATGTGCACTAGTCATGATTACAAATAAACAAACAAGAGTTAAAAATAATATGCCACAAGAGTATAACAAGTATTGATAGTATGAGAGATAAGAGAACTTCAAATATTACTGAATTCTATCAAAGTGAACTACTGATCGATAGAGACAATTATATCAAGTAAATTGTCAATCTTGAAAATGTTTAAGGGGTGGTAGCCCTTTGTTCCCATACTCCCTTAGATTCCCAGATCCTCTTTTGAGATCTTGGATAAAGGAAAGCAGATGATGATCACTTACCTTAATAACAAATTTAAGATATTGACTCATATTACATAAATTGAAGAGAATGTTAAGAGAATACCAGAATCAGGTCCAGAACCTTAGTATAAATGCAGGATGCAATGAGTCACAAAGACTCAGGGTGAATTCAGCAAGAAACGGAACGAGTCAACTCAACTCCCTAGCACTCAGTAAGAATCAAACGAGTCACCAAGACTCAGTACCAAGTCAGATTAAAAAATGCCAGACACTCAGTACAAATAACAGATTAGTAAAGATATCAAAGAATAAGAAAATTTTTCAATAGGATCACACAGATCTACGTACTTAAAACTTTTAGAGATCTAACCCAAACATGAATGGAAGAAAGATCCATAATTTTCTTTTAGACAAAACCATAGTTTTTCTCATTTTTTCACAAAAACTATTACAGATAAAAAAATGTACAAGTTTAAACAGTTTTGAAACTAGGAGTTTTCAAGAAAATCAAACGCTAATGCAAATCTTATGAGAGAACATGCTCTAATACCTCTTGCTAGTCCCAGAGTTCGCAAAGAACAAGAATAAAAACTGTAAATCGTAAAAAATAAAAAGAACACAAAGATTTTTCGCCCAAAGGCACGGATGTTCAGCCAAATGGCTTACTCGCCCGTTGAGCATCCACAAATTTGGATATTACTCTAGTTCCACTAAAATCACCAATAACCGTTACAAATGTATGAAGAAATTAGATATTTCTTCACAGTTTTTCTCTCGCCTTAAATCACACAGATTACATACACAATCTCTCACAGTTTATACACTAAGCATAATATCTGCCTTGTCACTCAGTTTTACAGACGTTGAAAAGAATAGTCACTAAGATTTACAACCCGACAAAGATAAGAGATGAACCCTAATTACACAGAGAACTATCTCACAAAAACTGAATAGTATCCACCAAATGACACGTCTAGAGGGGCTTTAAGGCACGAAGATCAAAAGCCATTAAATCAGACGGTGGAGGGTTGGCCAGGTGTAAGGCCAGATCATAGGATCAATAGTTAAAAGAGGCGTGTAAGTGTAAGCACGATTTAACACAAAGAGGTCAGCATGGGCCACAAGCCCAATTACAGTAAACTATACCAAGAATTTGAGGCAGCCCAAAAACATAACAATCTATAATTTCTTCTCATTCGAACCTAAATAGTTTACATTTGAACTAGTGAAATAAAAAATTAATTTCATTTATAATTAGTTCTCAGATTGGGTATGGGGCTTAATCCAACCCTTGTTTCCCTAATGTATGCTGTTATATCTTTTGCTTGGAGGTAGCTATTGGGCTATTTGAACTGACTGGAACTGTTGATTATCTTTTCCTGAACAGAAAACAATACAACATTTCATTTCCTCGAAGAGTTTTCATTCCATGGCTGGAGGGTACATACATTTGTGATTACATAGAGCCCTCCGAGACAGTTGAGATTTGTTATTCCAACTTTTATGAATTAAGTAATTTTTTAGCTTAGTCCACTGGAGCATATGATAGCTCGTGGACCTTTGATATATTTAACATTCTTAACAGGCGTAGATGATTATAAATGGTTTTATTATAGTTGCTAAAATGTAAAAACTGTTGGCATTTATCAAAGTTGTTGATTCAGACCACTTCTTAATCTGTTCGAACCTGCCTATTTTATTCTGGCTATCCCGTTGATCATGTACTTGGGACGTTATGTGGTAATCTGAAGAGATGTAGCTTACCTCTTATATTATTATTGTCAGGCTTTGAAAGATAATTGTGTTGACCTGATATCCATGGATGTGTAAGTGTTATGCCCTAGACCCAATCGATTTAGGTTATAAACACTTAAATATGTTTAATGCATTTTTCTGGCAAGATCTATTATTTACTTAATTTACTTTTCTAATGAATTATATTAAATAATAGAATCCGTAGATTTAAGTCTTTGTAATTTGTTAATCACAAGGAGTTGTGATTGTGAGATACAAATTGCAATATGACTGAATCTTAAATTATCCATGGTCATAAGTAATAACGAGATACG
>CAIGRB010015434.1:15443-65536 GCA_903798255.1 Fraxinus quadrangulata
AATGTTGGGTAATTAATTAATTGGGTTGCTTATTAATAGGTCCGAATTAATTAATTGGATTAATTAATTCATGGACCAGACTTAATTAATTTGATTAATTAAATGCTGGACCGGGTTAAGTTTAAGAGACGGGTCGAGCCCATTTGGACTTATATTAATATGCTACTAGGGTTTGAGAATTATATATAATTATTATTTTTGCTAGCACAAGAAAAGAAACCCTAGCCGTCATTCTTGTTCTCTGTGTGGATCACCATTGGAGGCTGGACAATTGGACAGCTTGGAGTGCAGATAATGATCGTTCCAGTTCAAGAAAAAGCAAAGGAGTTTGCAGAAATCGACAAAGGTATAATTTCTAACACAGTTTCTATCTAAATACAAAGTAGATCCGTGTATGGGAATTGAAAACTGTTTATTTTCGCTGTGCATGATTAAGTAAATTCCCAACAGGATGCCCCTACAGATGCTTCAAAAATTTTAGAGCCAGAATTCGAAGCCCCCCTTTGATAACTTCAACCACCAAATCCTTTCGAGACATTGCAGCTCACGACTCTTCAGCAGCTAAACCAAATAATATTGTCGCAAAGAGAAGTGGAGGAAGCACAAATAGAAACTCTGCTAAATCAGCTGATTTAAACCCGATGGTAGCTATTTTGGTTGTGGTTATCTCTATCATAGTAGGGTTAGTGTTGTTTCATATTAGGGCAACATAATTTAGAAACTGTCATATTCATGAACATGTGGATAAAATTACTCAGAACCAGTGGAAATGTTAAACGACATCAGCATAGGATTATTTAAGTTATTGTATTAATTCTGTTAGGTATTTATACGGCATTACTTTGTGTATATATATATACTGAGAACACTTCATTTTCATGTGAAAATAATAACAGAATTTTTCCCGCCAAGTTTCTTTCTTTCATTCTAGAATTTTTTCTCCATAATTCAACATGGTATCAGAGCTGTGAAGCTTCTCTGCTATATCGAAAGATTCCAATACTCAAATAATAGTTCAAAATCAATCCGATCACAATGATTCTTCAGTCGAGTCTTTTGTTGGAGATGTGACTTCTATGGCAAATAGATTGATAACTGATCCGAACAGTTCATATTATCTTTATTATGGCGATAACACAGGATACAACTTATTTCAGTTGTGCTAACAGAGGACAATTATGCGACGTGGAGTCGTGCTGTTGTTATGGCACTTAACATCAAGAATAAAGAATGATTCATTGATGGATCCATTGTCAAGCCACAACAGGATTATTTCCTTTACAGTACTTGGAGAAGATGCAATCATGTGGTTTCTTATTAATTTCATTCCAAAAGAGTTCTATCCAAGTGTGAAGCACAAGGATTCAGAACAAGAGATTTGGATTGAGCTTAGGGATCGTTATAGCCAAGGTAATTGGCCCTCGCATTTATGAACTAAAAAGACAGATTGCTTCGATTTCACAAGAGAACATGTCAATCAAATCTGAATTTAACCGGTTCAAAGATCTTTGGGAAGAACTGTATAACTATAGACCTGAGATAAGCAACGTTGATTATAATTGTGAAGATCAGGTGATGTAATTTCTCATGGGATTAGATGAGCAATTTTCTGGTGTTAGGAGTCAAATTTTACTGATGGATCCATTGCCTTCACTTAATAAAGTATTTGCACTAATCTTACAAGATGAGAGGCAAAAGGATGTTACTGCTAAGAGACAACAAAATCTTGAGGCAGCAGCTTTTGCAAGCAATGTGGTGCACAGATCCTTTGGAAATGAAAAGAACATACCACTTAATCAATTTCAGAATGAGAGACCTGTATGCAGTTATTGTGGGATGCTTGGTCATCTTAAGGAAAAATGCTATAAATTGATAGGTTATCCTCCTGGTTACAGACTTGCTAAAGTGAAAAATCCAGTTGCAAATGTTGTGGGACAAGCATCTTATGGCAGTCACTCCGAAGTGATAAATTCTCTTTCAAATCTCACTATTACTCCTCATCAGTGTAAGCAGATTTTGGCTATGTTAGCATCTTAGTTGCAAGGCAAATCTCAGCATGTAATCAAACACAGCGTCAAGATGTACCAGCTGTTTCACCTTCAGTTCCTGATGCATTTGTATTCTCAGGTAATCGCATTTGTCCTAGTGTTGGTGTAGTTGTAGACAGATGGATTATAGACATAGGAGCCTCAAAACTTATGGTTTATTCTCTTAAACATTTGACCAATGTGACTGCAGCTATTAATGCATTTGTGAAGCTACCTAATGGTGAAACTGCTGATGCAACACATTGGCACAATCAAGCTATTTGATACTTTGGTGCTGACTTATGTTCTTGTTGTGCCAGGCTTTACATTTAATTTGATTTCTGTTAGCAACTTGATACTTAAACATAGCTGCTTCTTGATATTCATATATCATTATTGTTTTATCCAAGATCTTTTCACATGGAGCGATTGGGGTAGGCAAACTTGAGGATGGACTGTACTCTTTTCAACAATCTGATCATGAACTTCATTATCAATCTTTACACAAATTTCATCATCCTTCCACACAGTCCGATAATTCCTTCAATATTAATTCTGCTATATTTTCCAATACTAGTCATGATCCTTTTTCCTGTTTGCAATGTAATAAAGCAAATAAGGATGCCTGTAATCATTACACCAAAAATGGCCTTTTGCAACACGCAAAATGCTACATTCGTTGATTAAATATTGTTAAAGTGGTCTATTGCAACATTTTAGCAAGTGAATGTTACTATTGGCTAGCATAATTGAGCTTTCGCAACATTTTTTTAAATGTTGCTAATGTCACATTTTGCAACGTTTTATAAATGTTATGAAAATTTTAAGTTTTTGCAAAAAAATTTTAACGTTGTTGAAATCTAACTCTATAGCAACGTTCAGGGCATGTTGTTGAAACTCTCAATATAAAGTTTTTTGCAACTTTTTTTTGAACGTAGCTAAAAGTTCACTTTTGATAATAATTTTTGAACGTTATGAAAAGTTTTGTATTTTTTTTCTCAAATTAAATTATATACGGGATCAAATTATAGAAATTAAAAATATTCCAAACCCTAAACTAATTCACGCATTCCTTCCTTCATCTTCCTTCCTTCACGCCTCCCTCCATTCATTCTTCCCCAACAAAATCCCTATATTTACGTCTCTCTTCTCCAAATCTCTTTCAATCGCACCATTTCCATCTCCACCTCACTCCTAATTTCAATCCCTCCATTCACGCCTCTCTCCTTCAACTTGGCACCGTCAAATTTTCTTGACTTGCATTCTGTTATTGTGAGTGTATTTTGGTTGTTTATTTGGTCATTTGAAGGCTTTGGGTTAGATCGGTAGGCCGATATGGGTTTGTTTCGAGAGGTCTTGAGGTTACGCCACCGATTGAGCGACGGTAGAAAGGTCCTGATGGGCCCGGTTAGGGAGGCCACGGTTTTGTGGGCTACGGTTGCACAACACGAATAAGGCTTCCATATTGTGGGCTACAGTTGCACAATATGCATAAGAAATTCTGGGGAATTGGATGAATTAGTTGCTGGTGCTATATCAGAAAATGGTATACCATAATCTTGTCCTTTGGTTTTCTCATTGATTGTCAATCCTTTGTGTTAATGGGAGATTGTTTTATATCATGAACTATGTGATGCCCTACACATATTGTTGCAGCTGTTGTACTTTTTGGGAACCAAAACTTTGAGGGCCGTGTCCATCCCTTGACAAGAGCGAACTACCTTGCTTCACCCCCTTTGGTGGTTGCATATGCCCTTGCTAGCACGGTTAGTAACTACTTCCAACCAGGTGTTCTAATGAATATCTTGATAATTAAACTAGTGTCATGCATTTGAAATATTCTAAACATTTGATTGGGACAAGTAGGATGAACCCATTAACACCTAAGTGGAATTTACTATAATTTTTGTGATGTAATTCTACAATAAAATAAGAAAGTTTGGGAGTTGATGAATAAGACGTATATTTGGGAGAGTTGTGTTAAAATCGGAAGCTAAAAGTGTTTCCTTTTTTAATTGACTGAGTGAGCAGAAAGGGTTCGAAATACCACCTCAATCTTGAGGAACTGGCCTCTCTTTTTTCCTGGTCTTAATACTTGTATCTTTCAAATAATCTTTAACTGAGTCTCAATTTAAGGTATAGCTGTTCTTTTTATGCAGGTTGACATTAACTTCAATAAAGAGCCAATTGTTGTAGGCAAAGATGGTAAGGGTGTCTATTTCAAGGATAATTTTTTTAATTATTGCTTGTGCTTTGAAGTTCCAATTAAGCTTGATGGTCAGGCTTTAACGTTTTTCAAATTTTTTACATTTTTGGTTAGGTTTTCTTCTTTCTTTATTTTAAAAAGTTGAGACATCATCTGATTTGTTTATTCTTTGAAAGTAAAGAAATAATTCCACAAATAAATGCTCATTTGTTCAGTAATCTCTGTTTTTAACATGTTAGAATTAGATTTAATAGTTAAAGTCTTGTTCATAATAGGACAAGACTAGAACTGAGTGGCTGGTTCTGGGTGCAGGGGTTGAGGTGGTGCTTCCCATAGATGGTGTCAACATTTTACAATTTTGACCAAAAAATATATTCACGGAATATGAACAAATTTCTATAGGGTGACTTTGTTACATGGAGTCTTTCAAATGAAAAATTTCTATGCAGGGACAAAAGGAAAGTACTTGCTCCAAATTATGCCGCATATTATCCTTTTGGTATAGATGTATTTTATCTCCGAAAAAAATTGATCATGTTGCTCGGTTGTAGAACTCCCTTTTATGAATTCTTCAGCGAAGCTTCCACCCATTCTTGTTGTGAATGTTCAGGTATTACCACCTATACTGTATATTTATTTACTTACAAGCAAAAATGGGTTTGTTATGTTTTCTTTACTATTTTATTGCCAATCCACTTCTCAATCCAGATCTTCTTTTTGAACACAATTCTTCGATTCTTGGACATTTACATTCCTTTTGAATTTAAGACAATTTTTATTTATTTATTTATTTTATTTAACTGCATTGTATCGTATGCAGGAATGTGATATATTATCTCCTGGGACTCTTATACACATTTCTTCTATATCTATATTCTAGAAAAAGTAATTGGCTCACTTTTATAGTAATGTTGGCATGCTTCTCTGGTTTTACAGATACCATTATACCCTGCTACAGTGTTCCAAGGTGAAACAGATGGGGAAGGAATAAATTTTGTAAGTTGACATTTGTGAATTCAATTTAGTTTCTATATTCTATCAACTTATATGATTGTTTTATGTGCTGCTTGACAAAGTTGATTCACATTTAATTTAATGGCATGCATTTTTCTCTTTAGTTGTGTTGAAACACCACAGCAAAATGGTGTGGTTGAAAGGAAGCATCAACATATAGTTAACATTGCAAGAGCTATTAATTTCCAAGCTAATTTGCCTCACAAATTTTGGGGAGAGTGTATACTTACTGCTACTTATCTTATCAATGGAACACCCACATCAGTTCTTGCAAATAAATCCCCTTATGAGATTCTCTATTAAACCAAGCCATCATATGATCACCTCAGAGTATTTGGATATCTTTATTTTCTACTCTAAAACGAAATCGAACCAAGTTTGATCCAAGGGCTGTACCTTGCATTTTTATTAGGTATCCTTATGGCATGGAAGCCTACAAATTATACAATCTTCAAACCAACTTAACCTTTACTTCTAGAGATGTTTCCTTCCATGAAAATTTATTTCCTTTCCATCATCCTACTCTTCTCAATTCTTTGTCCTAGTCCAAAGTTTTTTCACAGCCTGATTCAACCTTATTTCCAGCACACTTAGATTCACATCCTAATGTTACATTTCCACATTCAAACTCTATTCCTATGCGTTGGGGATATTTTCCCTACATCTGATCAACTTTCCATAAACACTCATCTGAATACACTCCATCTGCTATCTCTTCCTCAAGACATATAATGCATGCATGTAAGTCAAGCAGACCTAAACGACCTTCATCCTATCTCCAAGACTATCATTGCAGTCTGGTCTCTCAAGTGCCTATTTCTCAGTCCGAGTCTATGCAAAAAGGTTATATATCTAGAAAGCAATATCCTATCTCAGATTACATGGACTACAACAGGCTGTCTATTGCACAAAGAACATATTAATTGGTTTTATCCACTATGTATGAACCTCGGTCTTATGCTGAAGCTTCCAAATATCCAGATTGGTGCAAGGCTATGGAGAGTGAGTATCAGGCTTTTGTTTTAAACAACACTTGGACTGTTCATCAATTGCCTGCACATAAAACACCTGTAGATTGCAAATGGATTTTCAAATTCAAACTCAAATCTGATGGCACAGAGGAAAGGTAAAAGGCATGCCTAGTTGCTAAAGGTTTCACTCAACATGCCGGTTTAGACTATGGTGAAACTTTCTCTCCTATTGTAAAACTGCTACAGTTAAAACTCTCCTGGCTATTGTTGGTCATAAGCAATAGCATCTTCATCAGTTAAACATCAACAATGCTTTTCTCCATGGCGAGCTAGATGAAGAGGTGTATATGCTAATTGTAAGTGTTATGCCCTAGGTCCAATCAACTTGGGACATAAACACTTTAAATATATATATATAATCAATGCATATTATATGGCAATATTTATTATTTAATTGAATTTATATTCTAATAAATTAAATAATAGAATCCGTAGATTCAAGTCTTGGTGATTTGTTAATCACAAGGAGTTGTGATTGTGAGATACAAATTACATATGACTGAATCTTAAATCGTCCGTGGTCGAAGTAATAACGAGATACGGATATCGTTATTACGGATAGACCATCACGTGTGTCATTTTTACTTGTGAAGTAAGTAGCTGATCTCACAAGCTAAAGTGTGGTGACACTTAAATGAACACGTGGATATTTTGTTATAGAACAAAATATTGGAGACCCACTGGGAGATTCCACATGGATAACTATCTGAGTGTTAGTGGTTAATCTCTAACGTTCGGTAGTGGAATTGGTCCTTTGACTTGAGGTCATCATAGTACCTTATATGAGGATAGTCATACTTTGGTGATGTTGGATGTTGCTCTGCCAAGAGTCGCTAATACGGCATCGTTCGGGTATGTCAAGAATCATATGAAGGTTGTGAATGATCAATAGAGGATTCGTCACTCTTAGATAGTAAGAGATTATGATCTATATTTTATCTAGTTAAGTTGATAATGAAATCCTTGGCCAAGGTGAACTCATAAGTCGAAAAAGAGTTTTCGACTTACATCGACTTAACAGTAGGATAAAAGATATGATCGATAAACGAGATTGACACATATCCATATCTCATAATTGATCGGATCATATTGACGAAAGGATTATAGTTTCACGGTAAACGAACAAGTTTGGTTTGTCACACTACATGACATTTCCCGTCACATGTATTGCCCTGACACATTGCTAGATGTCAATCTGGGACGACGAATGTGAATTAGTGATAAATTAAAAGGGGTGTTTTAATTTATCGATTTTGATTAGATCAAAATAATAATTTACATCGTTAGGCATCGTGATTGGGAACCTAATGGGTCACACACAAAAGAGAACCAGAAGAATGAAATTTACCAATTAATTAATTGACAAGTGTTGGATAATTAATTAATTGGGTTACTTATTAATAGGCCCGAATTAATTGATTGGATTAATTAATTCATGGACCAGATTTAATTAATTTGATTAATTAAATATTGGACCGGGTTAAGTTTAAGAGACGGGCCGAGCCCACTTGAACTTATATTAATATGTTCCTAGGGTTTGAGAAAAAAAATGGATTTTCATTATTATTCTTGCTAGCACGAGAAAAGAAACCCTAGCCGTCATTCTTGTTCTCTGTGTGGATCACCATTGGAGGCTGGACATTTGGACAGCTTGGATTGCAGATCTGATCGTTGGAGTTCAAGAAAATGCAAAGAAGTTTGCAGAAATCATCAAAGGTATTATTTCTATCACAGTTTCTATCTAAATACAAAGCAGATCCGTGTATGGGAATTGAAAATTGCTTATTTTCCGCTGCGCATGTTTAAGTAGATTCCCAACAGTAATATCAGAGCCTACTTTGTATTTGTTAGAAATTGTTTTGCATGTTAGAATAATCAAAAGTTGATTATTTTTATTTTTCTTGAATCTAGCAATCTAGAAAAATAATTTTCATCTTCAAAAATCTGTTTTTGAAAAGAAAATAATTTTTTGGTCAAATTTTGGATCTGAAAAAAATGGAGGCAGTGGCGCCGCCACAGGACCCGACGGCAACGCCACAGACCATGGCGGCAGCGCTTCGCCACGGCGCGAAGCAGCAGCGCAGCGATAGTCGCTGCGCTCCGCTACTACCCAGAAGCAACAGCGATGTCGCTACTGCTGCTGCGGCGCTTGTCGTCGCTCCGAGTTGCAGCGGCAAGCGCTGCTGGTTATTGCAACAGCGCCGTGCGCTGCTGCAATACTCGGTGGTGCGCACAGCCGGCACACCACCGTTACTCCATCAGTGTGGCGCCGACAGTGAAGAGAGGAATTTTAGGGTTTCAGACGACGGGAGAGAATTGTTGGAGGCGGGGGCCTCTGATGCAATTTCTGAAATTGCAGGCCCCCGCTTGTAATTTTGAAATCAGGGGTCTGTTTGCAAATTTTAAATAAAGGACCTGTCGTGCAATTTGATTAATTGAAGTATTTGCTTTTTAATTTTAAACCTGGGTTAAGTTGCAATTTTCAAAAAGAGTTTTTGAATTTAAAAATTAAAATGGTTTTAAACTTGATTTTCAAATGGGTTTGACCCATTGTATCAATTTTGACTCGTTTAAAATTTTATTTAAAATTGACGACTTTTTATATTTTCGTTAAAATTGAATTTTAACTTAAATATTAAATTTGGACCCTAAGTTGAATTTTATTTTATTTAGGAGTTTTATCCCAAATTACAAATATTAATTCAATTTAATTTAGAGTATGACTCTAATTTAGTATTTAATTAAAATTTAATTTTAATTAAATTATCCACCCTAATATATTTTTGAAATTAGAGTTGGACTCTAATTTATTATTTAATTAAAATTTGATTTTAGTTAAATTATCCACCCTAATATATTCTTGAAATTAGAGTTGGACTCTAATTTGATATTTAATTAAAATTTGATTTTAATTAAATTGTCCCGTCTTAAAATTTAAATGAATTAGAGTTAGACTCTAATTTGGTATTTAATTAAAATTTGATTTTAATTAAATAGTATTCGCCCTAATATCTTGGAATTAGAGTTGGACTCTAATTTTTGTATTTTAATTAAAATTTGATTTTAATTAAATTCAACTGCATTAAGTTTTAAAATTAGAGTTGGACTCTAATTTGATATTTAATTAGAATTTGATTTTAATTAAATTGTCATGCATTAAAACTTGAAAATTAGAGTTGGACTCTGATTTTGTGTTTAATTAAAATTTGATTTTAATTAAATGAATCCGCCTTATAATTTTGAAATTAGATTTAGACTCTAATTTTGTGTTTAATTAAAATTTGATTTTAATTAAACAAATCCGCCTTATAATTATGGAATTAGAGTTAGACTCTAATTCGGTATTTAATTAAAATTTGATTTTAATTAAATAAACCCGCTAATTAAATTAATTGATTAATTTGATTAATTAATTATTTAATTATTCAGATCCATTTGTCTAAATTAGTTTAGACGACTTTAATTGCTAGAAACTTGAAACATGTTTGCATATAATATTAGATATTATATAGGAAGTCACTTATATGATGAATGTTATATTAGTGGATGATTATGGACTCGACCATGTGGATGTGTTGAATGGTTAGTTTTATTCTTGTTGTTTTATGGGCCTGCGAGCTCTTAATTTATTTTGGACCTGCGAGTCCGTTATTACTGTTATTATTTTGGGCCTGCGTGTCCAATATTATTTAGGCCTGCGTGCCAACTAGTATAGGATACATGTTGCAGCTGGACTAATTGAAGATGCAAGAAGAGGTGGAGACCATAGAGATGGAGCATTGTATGAATCAATGCTATACCCCCTAGGAACTGACCAACTAGTCTTCCTTATGGCTCGGGAAGACTAGATAGTAAAGTCCATAATCGTCCACACTATTATATGTATGTTTATTTGCATGCTAGATGTATAATAAAATATATATAATTATTACGATGAGACCTTTGCATGCAAAACCCCTCGTTAAAAATATTAAGTCAATTTGATATTTGCCTTCCATCATTATAGTGAAAAACGAGAGTCCTAAATCGATCTCAGCTTGTTGAGTACACTCAAGGCTGGTCTATTAGGGATATGTTTGACACTATGAAATATTAGATATTTCTGAATGATGGGTTTGACTTAACTAAAATTTATCTTTTGTTGAGTACACTCAAGGAGATAAAATTTAGAGGCATGATATTAAGTCATATTTATATTCGCCTTCCATCATTATAGTGAAAAACGAGAGTCCTAAATCGATCTCAGCTTGTTGAGTACACTCAAGGCTGGTCTATTAGGGATATGTTTGACACTATGAAATATTAGATATTTCTGAATGATGGGTTTGACTTAACTAAAATTCATCTTTTGTTGAGTACACTCAAGGAGATAAATTTTAGAGGCATGTTAAGCCAACACATAAGATGTGTGAAGACAAAGAGTTGTCAGCTTAATGATCTGGGAGTTGTATGGAGATACAATTGATAATAGTATCTACCCAAATGTTTTATTAAAGCTTGTTGAGTACACTCAAGGTTTTAATATGACAAATGGGATCCCAACCCACTGGGAATCAAGTATGGATTCCATAAATTTATGTGAGAGGGTCATAAATTTGAGTTAAACAGTGGGAGTGAAATTAATTTAATAAAAGACCATGTTAAATTAATTGATGCATTATATATATTATTCTTTTACTTTTCGTCGTTTACAATTGTTGAATCTTAAGTAACCATATGTATTTGAGAGGCATACTGTATGCCAACAACCAAACCAAAATTTCTTGATTGGCACCGCAATTTGAGAATTGTTCTCAGGCATGAAAAATTGGTTGTCCTTGAGTAGCCCTTTCCAGAGACACTTGTTGATGACTCGACAAAGGAAGAGGTGGCTGCTATAATAAACACAGTGATGACGATAGTACTGCAACATGTGTGATGTTTGCAACTATGTCACCTAAGTTACAAAAGCAACATAAGAGTATAGATGCTAACACATGATTTTTCATCTCAATGTGTTGAATAATGAATAATCACGTGTGGAAAATATGAGATTTTCTAGCAACTATACCAGTGCATAATGGCAGATGAATCTTCAGCCAGTGCTTGTGTGCTGAAGATGTTGACTACTTTGAGAAGTTGTCTCAATTGAGTTCATTCATGAACTAAGTATAGACTTGGTTCTGCAATCTCTGCCACAGAGTTATTCATACTTAATTATGAATTTAACATGAATAACTTTGAATGCACACTTATTAAGTTGCTGAACATGCTTAAAACTGTTAAGCCCAACATCTGTGTTTGTAGTGGGCAAATCTTAGTCATAGATTCTTTTAGGAAAGTCTACGGGATGCTTTGGGAAAGTGACCAAGATGGCTAAGACAGTTAAAGCGAATAAGGACAATACTAAATCTAATGACCCTTATTATCATTTTGGAATGATAGGTCATTGGAAAAGAAATTGCAAGGCTTATATCTACTTCATTAGTTTCATGGGTATTAGATGCCAGATATGAATCTCATATTAGTATGCGGAAACTAAATAGAAGTAGATCACTCTATTAGGGAGAAGTGGACCTGCACGTTGGAATGAACAAATGTTGTTGCATTGCCTGTAGGAGCTACTTCTTGCTTTTGCCTTTAAGCTTAATATTAGAATTAGAGAAATGTCATTTTGTTCTTACCATTACCAAGAGCATTAAATAAATTTCATGTTTGACATGAATTATTTTAATGTTAAGGACAATTGTTGTTCCTTCTTATATTGATAAGATCTTAATGGTTATGGTAAATTACAGAATGACATTTATATTCTAAATATTAAGTATTCTATAAGAGGTATAGAAATTGAAAGGCATAAAATGATAATCTGAATAATACCTATATCTGGTATTGCGGATTTGGTCACATAAATGAGAATGCAATTCCAAACTTACATGAAGATGTATATTTGGGTCAAATGATTTTGAATCATTTGACAAATGCGAATCATGTCCGTTAGATACAGTGACCAAATATCCTTTTACTTGAAAAGGAGAAAGATCTGCATAATTATTAGGTCTAATACATAGTGATGTATGTGGACCTATATCAATTAATACCAGGTGAAGTTTCTCTTACCTCATCACATTTACTAAATGACTATTTCAGAAATGGTCATGTATATTTGATGAAATTCAAGTATGAAACTCTTGAAATGTTCAAGGGATTCAAACTAGAAATTGAGAAACAAAATATTCTCACACTAAGATCTGATCGATGTGAAGAATATCTAAAAGGTAGAATTTTAGATTATCTAAAAGAGGATTAGATTCTCTCGCAGTAGATTCCTTCAAATACACTGCAACATAATGGTGTATCTGAAATGAGGAATCGTATACTATTAGATATAGTACAAGCCATGCAAATATTTCAAAATCGTTTTGAGGTCATGCACTGATTGCCACGTGCTACGCACTAAATCGTGTCGCATCTAAATCGGTTGACAAAACTCCATACGAGTTATGGAATGACCCAACTTATCTTATATGAAAGTTTGGGATGTGACGCTTATGTGAAGCGCACTAAATCGAATAAGTTTGAGACTAAATTCGATAAATATATTTGTGAGATATCCAAGAGACAATTGAATATCAATAATCCCGTTGAGAAGAAGATGTTCGTCTCAAAACATGTCATACTCCTAGAGAAAATGTTTATTCTAGGAGAGGACAGTGGGAGCAGAATAAATCTTGAAAGAGTTCAAGAATTCACAAATATAGTTGACCAAATAGATGAACCTGAGTCTGATCCCAAACCTGTTGAGGGACATACTTTTGATCAGGGAGTGGAGACTCCTGAGGACACGTCAGTTCCATGTATATTTTGTAGGATCATTCGACCTTCTGGAAGGTACGAATCCATGATTACTAATCAGGCATTATTAATCGAGGATGATGAACCTACAAAGTCAAGTGTTGACTCGCTGAGATGACAGAAGGCTATGAAATTCGATATGAACTTAATGTCTGTAACCAAGGTTTGGACCTTGGTCAACAAACCTATATGTTGTAAATGAGTTTACAAGAAAAGTTCAATATGGATTGAAATAAGTCTTTTGAAGCTGAAATCTTCGATTTGATATAAAAGTCAAAATGTTTGATTTTATCACAAATGAAGATGAATTGTGCGTTTTCAAGAAGATAGTGGGAGCATTGTCGCATTCCTAATATTATATGTATGAGACATATTATAGGAAACGACGTCTCTTCATTTCAATTGTTGAAATTATGGTTGTCAAATAATTTCTTCATAATAGATATGAGAGAAGTAACTTGATCTATAGAGATAGATCTAAAAGTTTGCTTAACTCATCCAAATCTATATAGATAAAATCTTGAGAAGATTTTATATGGAGAAAATGAACTGAGAGTTCATGGATACACTGATGCTAACTTCTAGTGAGACTAGAATGATAGCATATCTCAAATAGGATATTGGTTTACTCTTAAACGGTGTATTGGAAAAGTTCCAAACTGGAAATAACCGTTGGTTCAACAATAGTAGCCTTATACACCATTGCTTTTGAAAGCAACAATAGTTGTGGTATGGATCGGGAAGTTCATTAATGAACTTGAAGTAGTTCCTAACATTGTTGATCACATGTTTCTGCATTGTGATAACAATGGAGCCATCGTGCAAGCGAAGGAACTAAGGTCTCATCAATGGTCCAAACATGTGTTAAGGCAGTATTATCTCATTGAAAAGATAATACAATGAAATGACGTAAAGAAAGAACGAATTGCCACAAGTTATTAAATTGCAGATCCACTGACAAAGAGTTGTCGTAGCGTAAACATGATCGTCATGTAGACTCTTATGGTATAAGATACATAAGTGATTGGATCTAGTGCAAGTGGGAGTTTGTAAGTGTTATGCCCTAGGTCCAATCAACTTGGGACATAAACACTTTAAATATATATATAATCAATGCATATTATATGGCAATATTTATTATTTAATTGAATTTATATTCTAATAAATTAAATAATAGAATCCGTAGATTCAAGTCTTGGTGATTTGTTAATCACAAGGAGTTGTGATTGTGAGATACAAATTACATATGACTGAATCTTAAATCGTCCGTGGTCGAAGTAATAACGAGATACGGATATCGTTATTACGGATAGACCATCACGTGTGTCATTTTTACTTGTGAAGTAAGTAGCTGATCTCACAAGCTAAAGTGTGGTGACACTTAAATGAACACGTGGATATTTTGTTATAGAACAAAATATTGGAGACCCACTGGGAGATTCCACATGGATAACTATCTGAGTGTTAGTGGTTAATCTCTAACGTTCGGTAGTGGAATTGGTCCTTTGACTTGAGGTCATCATAGTACCTTATATGAGGATAGTCATACTTTGGTGATGTTGGATGTTGCTCTGCCAAGAGTCGCTAATACGGCATCGTTCGGGTATGTCAAGAATCATATGAAGGTTGTGAATGATCAATAGAGGATTCGTCACTCTTAGATAGTAAGAGATTATGATCTATATTTTATCTAGTTAAGTTGATAATGAAATCCTTGGCCAAGGTGAACTCATAAGTCGAAAAAGAGTTTTCGACTTACATCGACTTAACAGTAGGATAAAAGATATGATCGATAAACGAGATTGACACATATCCATATCTCATAATTGATCGGATCATATTGACGAAAGGATTATAGTTTCACGGTAAACGAACAAGTTTGGTTTGTCACACTACATGACATTTCCCGTCACATGTATTGCCCTGACACATTGCTAGATGTCAATCTGGGACGACGAATGTGAATTAGTGATAAATTAAAAGGGGTGTTTTAATTTATCGATTTTGATTAGATCAAAATAATAATTTACATCGTTAGGCATCGTGATTGGGAACCTAATGGGTCACACACAAAAGAGAACCAGAAGAATGAAATTTACCAATTAATTAATTGACAAGTGTTGGATAATTAATTAATTGGGTTACTTATTAATAGGCCCGAATTAATTGATTGGATTAATTAATTCATGGACCAGATTTAATTAATTTGATTAATTAAATATTGGACCGGGTTAAGTTTAAGAGACGGGCCGAGCCCACTTGAACTTATATTAATATGTTCCTAGGGTTTGAGAAAAAAGATGGATTTTCATTATTATTCTTGCTAGCACGAGAAAAGAAACCCTAGCCGTCATTCTTGTTCTCTGTGTGGATCACCATTGGAGGCTGGACAATTGGACAGCTTGGAGTGCAGATCGTGATCGTTCCAATTCAAGAAAAAGCAAGGAGTTTGTAGAAATCATCAAAGGTATAATTTCTATCACAGTTTCTATCTAAACACAATGTAGATCCTTGTATGGGAATTGAAATTGCTTATTTTCCGCTGCGCATGTTTAAGTAGATTCCCAACACTAATGTCCCCAGGTTATGAGCAGCAAGGGGAGAATGAAGAGCAGCTCGTTCGCAAATTAAACAAGTCTATCTATGGACTTAAACATGCTTCAAGGCAGTGGAACAATAAGCCAACTTCATACATTCTTTCACAAAACTTTAAGCAATCAAGGTCCGATTATTCTTTATTCAGCAAGCTAGATGATTGTTCCTTTACTATTCTTCTCATTTATGTAGATGATATCATCATAGGGGAAATAACCTATCATACATTGAACAGTTCAAAGAGAAATTGAATGATCAGTTTAGATTGAAAGGCTTGGGGATTCTGAAATATTTTCTCGGCCTTAAGGTGGCAAAAAATTCAAATGGAATTTCAATATGTCAGATGAAGTATGCACTGAGATACTATATGATTCTGGTTACCTTGGAGCAAAGCCCGCAAGCAGTCCTTTACCTCATAACTTGAAGCTAAGTAAGGATGAAGGGGAACCAGTTATGGATATAACCGAATACCAGAGGTTAGTGGGAAAAATTTTGTACTTGACAATAAGCATGCCTAATCTCTCCTATGTAGTGCAAGTACTTAGTCAGTATCTTCAGTCACCAAAAAGACCTCATCTGGAAGGTGCTCAGCACGTGCTAAGATACTTGAAGGGTAAATGTGCTTAAGGTTTGTTCTTTGACCGCAAATCTGATTTACATCTCAAAGGTTTCTGTGATGTGGACTGGGTAGCTTGTTCAGATATGAGAAGGTCTATCACCAGTTACTGCATTTTTTTGCGAAATTCATTAATATCCTGGAAATTTAAAAAACAACACACAGTTTCAAGGTCTTCAGCTGAAGCAGAGTATCGATCTATGGTAGATGCAGTTTGCGAATTGAGTTGATTAAAGAATATACTCAATGATTTAGGTGTCAAACACAACAAGGTAGCGTTATTATTCTGTGATCATCAATCGGCCATTCATATAGCTAGTAATCCAATGTTTCACGAAAGAACGAAACATATAGAAATTAATTGTCATCTTGTAAGAGATAAGGTGCAAGCAGGAAAAGTGAAAATGTTACATATGGCTTCACAAGAACAAGTAGCAGATTTGTTGACAAAGCTATAGGGAGAGCCAAATTCAAATCCTTGTTAAACAAGAAGTGAGTATTGAACATACATTTCCCATCTTGAGGGGAAGTGTTAAACCACATCAGCATGGGGTTATTTAAGTTATTGTATTAATTATGTTAGGATAGTTACACGACATTGCTTTGTATATATATGTAGTGTGAACACTTCAATTTCATGTGAAAATAATAACAGAATTTTTCCCACCAAGTTTCTCTTCTTTCATTCTAGAATTTTCTCTCCATAATTCAACAACTAGACCAAACTGACTGGTTTTGTTCAATTTTATGTAAAAGTGAATTATTTTTGGTTTTATAATCAAACTAAATCAGTATGGTTTTCTGTTCTTATTTTGAATTTGAAAATGCACCGGTTGCCTAGATGTATATTATCTCTTGGTTCTGTCAACCAATTCATCTCTAACTGTATTTTAAGATACCTCTTAAAGTCACTCTACTAGCAACCATTAATTAAATTAAGAGAAAAGCACATGGATACCACAAAGTGACATAACATAATTTTATGTTAAAAGTCGACATCCTTCTCCATCGATGCCTGGGCATCCCGTACGTTCATATGACATGCATTGAAGGGAGATCTTGGCAAAAATCTCTTCAGAATGGAATGACCAAACTGAAACTAAGTGTAAGTTGAGGGATTGGATTGAAATGCTTTGAAGATAAGTGACCAATTAATATTTAGCTGAAAGTTAAGTGACCAATTGATTATTGTCTATAATTATTCAAATAGAAAAGATCCCCAAATCACTAAGTGCATGTTTTTGTTTAAAATCATGGATGTTTATAACCACTGGAGAGGCATGCATAGTTGTTGGTGCTTGCTATGTGGGGTACATTTTTACTGTTGTTGAACTCAAATCGAGATAAATAAATTTCTCACTTAATCAGAATTTTTACTTTCAACTCACTGAATTTAACTGAAAATGAGAGTTGGGAGGGAAATGATTATTTGAAAGGAGTGTAGTCAACTTTTTATGTCATTTTTTGTTCCCAATTATACCTATTTATAGATTTCTGATGAAGTCGTGAATGTAATTCTTTTCCTTTAATGGCATGTGTGAGTAGTTGATTAGTGAGCTTCAAATGAATCTATTACATAATCACGTTTTATTTAACATGTTGCGTGTTTTTCACTCGTTAGTTTCGAAGTAATGCTTGAAATGTTTAACATTCTCATTCACGAGTACTTTACGAGTCAAGGTTGTATCATAAATGACAAACATTCCTGCCACCAATCTCTATACAATTAATTGATAATAAATAATTCCCGAAGTTTGAATCTAATTATTTATATTAGGTTCAGGACTTGTGTTCATGTTCTTCAAGTTGTGTGAACCTAAAATATTTTTGATTTTTTTTTGAATTAATTTTTACGGTATAGGACTTAGTAATTCTTTGTAGTACGCGAGCTCAAAAATGAGGTCAATGAGATGCTTAATTGATTTTGAGCAAAACGAAGTTTGATTTTGTCACTCTTCATGTGACGAGGCTCCAAGCATCGACCACGTGATAGCCATCAGGCAAGCCTAATCAAGCATGCACTCTACTCTCATTATCCTACTGGACTTAATCGAGACTATAAAATAGAGGTAATCTAACAGATGCATCACTTCAATTGATGTGTTATGTAGAGGTTGACCTTTCATGGCCTAGGCGAGGTGCCATAACGTGCTTCAGATTAAATTCAAAGTGATTGGCCTCTCAACATAAGAAGGCAACTTCTTGTTTCACATCTTTCAACGTATCTTCCATACGAGATCTTCTAAATAATTGATTGGTGTGACATGTCCACAGTGAATGCCTTACAATGAACTTGTTAGTCGACTCTTCAAATTTCCTGCCTAAGTCGCAGGATATCTACTTTTTAGAATTATTAAATGCACTCGAACCTAGGAATGATAGCATGATACCTAGGAGAAGACGTCTCTAGGTCGTTAAGATGAGGCTACATGTCTTTTCATCCAATGGTAATCACTCCACTTCTTTTATTACAAAACTTCATACTTAGTTCCATTTAAAGGTAATGTAATTTTGCACGTTCATAGTATTATTACTCATTCTTACTCTCTATATAGCCTCGATGCCTCACTTCTTCCGTCTATTCTGTACCCATATATATCTATATTTGACTAGTTTATTGACTTGACCGTCAAAGTGCTCAGAACGGCCTCCCTGTTCATTGGAGAAACTCATGTGCTTTTAACGATTTGTCTAAGTATGCAGGAGTTATATGCTCGGATGTGAGTAGAGCTGAGATCTGTTGGCCACGTCATTGGTTAGAAACTAAGGTCAACATCTATTTTGGGAAATCACATTATTAACTACGAGCAAGCCCTATGAGAAAAGTTCACAAAAAAAGTGTATGTTTCGTGAATAAAGAACAAGTGGAAGTCTTGAAGAGAAAATCCCTATGTTTTATTCATTATTGGGTGTTTCAAATTTTCCTTGAAAGAGAGCAAACTTTGAAAAGAAAAATCTACTAAAAAAACCCCTATTTGAAGAAAAGAGGTGTCCACCTAACTTGAATGCTAGTGAAGAAGATAGAAATCTATGAATTGTGGCAATGGATATATCTGAAGAATAGGCCCTTTGAACTCGTGATGCTCATCGTCGACCTCAATATTGCAGAGGCAGTAGGGTTGATTCATGCCTCACCCGAGAAGTTAAAGCTATGAGGAACATCATGAAGCAAAATTTCGAAATGCAACATCTCCTCTAATTAATAAAGTCACAAATGAGGTATGCAAATGCCTCAAAATATGCCTCAAGCACATCTCTTCTAAGATATTGAGCCTAACTGAGGAGTTAGCACTAAAGAAAAAGAGGTAAAGAGTGATAGAGCTCATTTTCATATGCATGGGAGATACGCCATCCCTATTGAAAAGAAAATATGAGTTGATGTCATCCAGGATCACCCTGTAGGCCAACCTACAAATGACCCGTTCGATGAAGATGACAAATTTCCTCCCATCTATTTGCAAGAGCATAAATAGATTAGGTGTCAAAGTACCATAAATAGGCCATGAAACAAGCCTCACGTATTTTGGCCGCATGAACAAATGCTTAGGAATAGGCCATAGATGAACTATAGATAGAAAATGGCAGGAGAGGAGATCAGTCAAGGCTACAAGGGAATAAGCTCTAAACTTCCAATTACCTTGTTATCAAGCTGATAATGAGGAGGATGTGATGGATTATGTAGGTCCTTTGAGCTTGACTATGGCGATAACAATCTTCCATTCTCACAAGAACTTAAGAATGCCTACCTCTCGAACCACTTTGTATCCCTAAGATACCAGAGTACGAAGAGAGTGATGACCTAGATGACCACCTCAATACCTACAAGATCCAGATGGTATTGAGATGAGCTTTTTCAGCATCAAAGTGCAGAGCCGTCCATCCGATCCTTTATAGGACAACAAATATGTGGTACAACAAGCTCTACTTTGGAAGCATTAAGAGTTAGCAGGATCTCAAGGGATAATTTTTGAACAACTTCTTATTCGGAATAAATGAAAGGCCCAATTCAATGCCTCTAAGACATGAGGCATGGACCTGTGAAATGTTCAAGATCTACTTAGCCCATTTTACTAATGAGATGATCTATTTTGAGAAGATCTTTGATGAGAAAGCTCTCTCCGCCCTGAAATGAAGACTCAACATGAATATCCTATTTTGGAGGGATATTTGCAACACAAATTCTACCACTTTTAATTAGTTGATAGAGCTTATCAAGGACGAAATCTTGAATGAAGATATGATTGACCACCGAAATCGACCAGCTCGTGGATATTTCCTTTTCAAAGGCAAAGATGTAAATGCCCTACCTCTCACCTAGTGAACCATCAATGGAACCAAATCCCGTCACATCATTCCACCTCATGTTAAGCCTATATCACAACTATCCTAAATATTGTACTGGCCTGATGAGTCCCACCCTGTGGCTATGAAAATGAGGGACTTATCTCCCAACAACTAGTTGTCTAAGAGAGTAGAGAAAATAGGCCTATCAGACCCAATAGGGACGCAAAACCCTATGACTCTTACCTTTAGAGACGATTTACAACACCAGTGGCTATAATAACATAATAGTTACTACGAAGCGAAGTAATTCCCGTGCACCTGGGAGAGATCGCCTCCTACAAGGAAATTTACTCCGTCAAGATAAATCGAACAACCTAGGCAAGAAAAGGTGAGACATACTCCTAGAGATAATCCACATCGTTACTAAAAAGATGAGAAGGGGGAAAGACACTAAAATGGCAAAGGGAAGGAAGAGATCCTTCAACCAATGATGATAATGCACCAATTTGAAATATAGACCCAATGGCTAGCTACATAGTCAATAATCAACCCCTTAGTGTAAGGATGGTCGAGCCAATCACCTTCTTCGAGAAAGATACGACGTGTGCAAACCATCCCTATTGTGATGCCCTAGTAGTAAGGGCAATTATAGCTCGCTATGGGTTAAAGCGTGTGTTAATGGACAATGAAAGTGTTGTCAACAATATTTTTGGAGCTAGGTAGGACTAGATGCTAATGGACCATGAGCTCTTGAAATTTATCATTTCGGTGAGACTTTGGGAAGTGCAGAACCGTTGTGTTTCTTCCGTCTTATGGAACAACAATCCCAACTGTACTGAGTTTCTATTATAGCCATGTTTGGTATAACTCACTTTTAAAACTTATCTCATATATTGTTCTTGTTCTTACTTCTTACTCATTGTTGTTTGTTGACTTCAAAATCCGACAGATCAAGCTGCCAAAAATTTCTAGTCACCTTTTTTATCGGCTTATAAGTCTAATACTGCATTAGAGGCAAAAGTCATCTGTCTAAGAAAAATTATGGTGATCGTTTACACTCTATTCAGTTTACACGTGGATATAAATGCAATACGCTGAGATGGTGAAAATTCCATACAAGTGAAAAGTAACTTAACAACTTATTTGTCAGTGAAAGTGGTCAAAGTTAAAGTCAAATGATGGTGAAAATAACTTAATTTGTAATGTTAAATTTAATAAATTGATCTAAACAATAATGGTATGAAACATCAATAAATTTTTAGGGCTCACCCGTGAATTTATTTATGAGTCACTGTTACTTAACATAACCTACGTACAGTGCTTCGTAAATTATTTCTCTCATATTTATTGAAGATGTGATATGTATACGATTTTGTGCTAAAAGAGTTTTGGGAATCTTGGACTCCACTTTTTTCTATGCGTTGCTACAATATTCAAAGTGGTGGGGTTGGGGGGTGTGGGGGTGACTTACTGCTCACTCTCCAAGGTATGAGCACACTGTAGAATGGGAGAAAAATAAGTTGAAAAATGCCGTCAATCATTTGAAGGTAAAGTGAAAGAATCTATTCCTACATTTTTCCTTTTGTTCCTTTCTTAAGCCTCAAGAAAATATTCTATTACAAAAAAATCTATTTCAAGGCGGGGTTCTAGATGATTATATTTCACAAATGATCACTAAAGTTTATGAAAAGTTTCAAATTGATCCTTAAAATATTATTTCACAGATGCTAAGGAACGTATACTTACCATCGTGGACAGATTTGATTGGTCAAATAATTAAAAAAATGAAAGATTGTTTTAACTAATCAAAACTTTTCTTAATTTAAATATTGTCATGTCAAATATTCTACATGATTCATATCGTGTAAAATTCCTATATTTTAGGTAGGAGTCATTTGTGCCATAGAGGAGTCTCTACATAAGTAGAGAAAACCATTAAGGGACATTCTAACTCTTTGAGAGAAAACTGCTTACATCTTTTGAACCTGCAGCACCAAGTTCGGAAGTCTTCTAACCTTCTCTAGTGAGTTCTGACCGGGTGATATTCCATTGAAGTATCTCGAACCAAAAATCGTGTTCTTCAACTATAATTGAAGAGAACACACCTAAGCGTGAATGATATAATCCTACTCAAAGTTCACACTACTTGGCGTGAGTTGAGATTGCCGAATCTTAATCCAAGTAGTGGTTGTGGCCGAATGCAATATTGAAGCGGCAATAAAGTCAAGATCTAAGGGTTTGATTCCACTTCTTTGACAAGTCAAATGAATAAGAAAATTAGGGAGTTGTTCTTTATTTACTTTTGATTGTTTTAGTTAATTTGCGAAATTGCTAAACCAAAACTATTATATTTTGGAATTTTCAATAATGGATTATTTTACCCATTGCATGGGGTTTGCAGATGTTTTCCTTAGGGATTTAGCACGTTATATTTGGTGTTCAATTTTATTTATTTCCACAATAGATTATAACTCGTAGAAAGTTAAGCTGTCCCAGTCAGAATTGTGTTTGAAACTGCAGTAGAAAGTTCTGACTGATTGGAAAAATTTACTTGATACGTGTAACTAAGACAAATTGGGTAATTGACTAAGTTTTAGTATTTACAATTGGCATTAAATCGAGTTCATTTTTAAAAAGCGAGACTTTCATAAAACCTAGTAATGAATGGAACACCGGTTAGACCCCCTATCTTACTCGTATTGGAAAATTAGAATTCAAATCTATGTCCAATTTTTAGATGAGAAAGCATTGCACTCTATCGTGTATAAATATAAAAGTCCCACAATAACTGAAACGGATGTAGAAAGAAAAAAAGAGCACATGAGTGGATGACTACTGAATATAAATAGTGCTAGTTAGAACTCTAAATCTTTGAATGCTATTTTTTTCATTTATAGATGCTAATCAATTTCGTTTGATCTCTACGTGTAAGGTCGGTAAAAAGGCATGTGACATTTTGCAAGTTGCTCATGAAGGGTGTGAAGTCTTCTAAACTCCAAATGTTGACATTTGAATTTGAGTAATTGACCATGAGAGGTGATGATCGTTTTAAGGACTTTAAGGCCAAACTAAGTGAGATCACCAACTTAGCCTACACCTTGGGAAAGAAATACTCAGAAAACAAAATTATGAAAAAGATCCTCAGATCATTACTTGATAGGTTCTACTCCAAGGTAACACCTATCGAGGAAAGCAAGGACATAGAGAGCATGAATACTAAAGAATTTGTAGAATCCTTAATGACCTTTGAGATATACCCTTATAGAAGAAATAAGGAAAAAAGGATCAAGAACAACCTTTAAAGCAAAAGACGTTGAAATAAAGGAAGAATATGATGAAAGGGAGAATGATGATCAGATGGCCATGCTCACTAAACAATTCAAGAAATTCTCGAAAAACAATTAGAGAGGAAGAAACTCAAAAATGTAAATACCACTAAAGAATAAATTTTTCAATAACTCTAAGCAAAATCCTACCTCTTTCGATGAAAAGACCTAAAATCATATTCAATGTCATGAGTGTGAAGGGTTCGAGCACATAGCGGCTGAGTGGACAAACTACTTAAAGAAGTCATGGGGGCAAGAAAGCTATTTACATAACTTGCAGTGAAGATGAAGACAAGGAATCAAATTTAGACAAGGATGATAGAACTGATTGTCATCAGGCAACCTCCCTAACTGTCAACCTTTAGTTTGATGTTGATATGCCTTATCCATCTTCTACATGTCAGAACCTACTAAATACTGAAATACTGATTCAGCTAGAACCAACTATGCATGTTCAAAATGCAAGACTTAGAAAATTTATCTGGACACTGAACAAGAAAAAATGTTACCCTTTTGGTAATGATGGAATACATTGAAGAAGAAAGACTTGTGGTAGCAACTGAAGGAGAAGCCTTGCTCAAAGCCATTAATGAGAAGGAAAAACAATTGCTAGGAGTTCAAGCTGAATTAGATCATGCCAAGAAAAGAGTCAGAAAGATGAAAATTGGATCTGCCCGCCTTAGTGAGGTACTAAGCTATGGAAGAATTTCAAATGACAAAGTAGGCATTGAGTATGGAAGTAGAGGAAAGAAACCTCTCAACTGATGTTTGTTAAATCGATAATGGGATCTAAAAATTTGCAAAGCCAAGCGTCTAAATCTATTGTCAAAATTCTAGATAGACCTAGCACTAATAGGACTATCCCATGGACAGATACCCCAATACAGGTTCTGACTACCTCGAAAAAACATTGTTTAGAACACCAAATCAGGTAAGCAACTGAAATATCGAACAGGTAAGGCACAACACACAATCGGATGCAATATGTGTAGTCAGTATGGACACAACTTGCACTACTGTTTGACACATAGAAAATTAAATCAAACTCAGAAGGTCAACTTGCTCACTAACACTTTAAAGCGAAACTCTGAGACTAGAATAAGATAAGTTTGGATACGTAAAAGTGATCTTAGGTGTTATGTTGTTATTGTTCCTGATAAATCATTTGTACCTAACTCATGGTACTTTGATAGTGGCTATTCCAGACACAAGACAGGCAATCGGTCTTTGTTAAGTAATTTCAAAAATCATGCAGGAGATAGGTTACTTTTGGGAATGGTGCCCAAAGTACAATTGAAGAAGTTGGTAAAATTGAAATAAATGGATCACGTGTGTTGAAAAATGTATTTGTTGCTATTGATTTGAAAGCTAATTTAATTGGTATAGGTCAATTGTGTTGTTATGATCTCATTTTTAATTGGTAAGGTGATGGAAAATGATGGTAGTTGTTACCTATGTGATAGAAGGTCTAAAGATAAAATGCTATTTTCTTGAACCTGATATTGCATATCATGTCTCTAATGCTGATTGTACGGACTTGTGGCACAAACGATTGGAACATCTAAACTATACAAATCTTGTTAAACTCACTAAACTTGATGATGTAAGATGAATCCATAAGCTTACAGAAATACCTCAAGGTGAACCCATGCCTAAAAGGTAAACAACATAGAATATCTCACAGACAATGTCAATTTCTTGCGACCTCTTATATTTTTGAATCACTTCACATGGATTTAATGGGGCCAATTTAAATTTAAAGTCTCAGTAGTAAAAAATATATATTTATTGCTGTTGATGATTTCATTATATGCACTTGGATAGAATTTTTAATGGAGAAATATGACGCATTTGAAAGTTTCACTCATATAAAAGGCTGACTGAAAAACACCAAAAAAATTGTAAGGATTAGGAGTGACCATTGTAAGGAGTTTGAGAATGCTAACTTTTTTAACTTTTGTGAAAAGTATGGTATTTTTCATGAATTTTCTGCTCTCAAAACCCCGGAACAAAATGGCGTAGTTGAGAGGAACAACAGATCTTCACGGAAAATGGATAGAGTAATGCTAAATAGTAAGAAATTCTTTGTAAATTGTTGGTCGAGGCTATTAAAACTGTTTGTTATATCCTGAATCGTGTTTCCTTGATAACAGACACTAAACAAATACCCTATGAAATCTAGAAGGGTAGGAAACCTAATGTTCACTATTTTCACACCTTTGGAAGTAAGTGTTATGTGTTGAATGATAGGGAACACTTAGAAAATTTGACCCAAAAAGTGAGAAATGAGTATTTATTTGGTATTTTGAAAATAGTCAGGCCTATAGAGTGTTCAACATAAGAACTCATACTGTTATTGAATCCTTTAATGTTAACATTAATGATATTAATGATTATTCATCTTATTCACAGGAACCTGAGATCAGAAGCTTGGAGAAACAAATAGAATATTCAGGAAACAACTCAATAGTCCCTGAAAGTAACAGTCAGTTAGAAACTCAATTTGAACTGGGCACTATAGGTGCTGATTCATTGGTATAAAATAGTGACCAACAAAGAATGAGACAACTACCTACTTGGATTGTAAAGGCAAACCCCCTTGATAACGTGATTTATGATCGAGGAAACAGAATGGTGAACATAAGGAGACTTGCCACTGAACTTGGGAACATGTACTACACGTCTCACATTGAGCTAAATAATGTGACTAAAGCTTTAAATGATGAATCATGGGTGTTAGCTACATAGGAAGAATTTTCCCAATTTGAGCGTAACAATGTTTGGGAGTTATGTCGAGACTTATGGATGCGAGTGTTATTGAAACCAAATGGAACATTAAAAACAAATTTGATATGCATAACAACATAGTTAGAAAGAAAGCACGATTGGTAGAACAAGGTTACACTCAAGTTGAAGGAGTAGACTTCAAAGAGACCTCTGCTACTGTGGCCAAATTTGAATCTATTAGGCTTTTGTTGTCTATAGCTGGCAATTGGGATACAAACTATTTTAGATGGATGTCAAGAGTACCTTCCTAAATGGGATTTTAAATGAAGAAGCCTATGTCTAGCAACCGAAAGGGTTCATTGATCAATATCCACCAGAACATGTTTTCAAGCTTAAGAAATTATTATAAGGTCTGAAACAAGATCCCCAATCTTGGTATGAAAGGCTTACCATGTTCCTACTTGAGAAGGGATATACGACAAGAGGATCAGATAAAACACTCTTCATTAGACATATAAAGACTGGTCTACTTGTAGCTCAAATTTATGTTGATGACATAGTTTTTGAAATGAGTATGGTTGGTTAACTAAATTATTTCTTAGGTTTACAGGTTAAGTAGGTGGATGCAAGAATCTTCATCTCTCAGGCGAAGTATGCAAATAATCTGGTCAAGAAATTCGCCCTTAAAAGCACCAAGTCGATCAAGACTCCCATGGCCACGGCTTTAAAACTCAGCAGAGATTACTAGGGCAATGATGTTGACCCTAGCCTATATAGGAACATGATTGGCAATCTATTGTATCTGACTGCAAGTCGTCCTGATAAAGCTTCAACATTGGAGTTTGTGTTATCTATCAAGCTAAATCAAAGGAGTCTCACTTAACAAATGTTAAACAAGTCATTAGATATGTTAATAACACTCTAATTTTAGTTTAGGGTACCCTAAAGACTCTAATTCTCATCTTTCAGAATATACAAACACTGATTAGGTAAGAAACATGGATGATAGGGAAATCACATCTGGAGGATGTTTCTACATGGGTAATAACCTATATCTGGCTAAGTAAGAAACAAAACTCAATTTCTTTTCCTACTGTAGAAGCAAAGTACATCATTGTTGGTAGTTACTGTACACAGCTACTCTGGATAAAGCAGATACATAGCAACTAAGGTATTGAACAAGATTTCCTTACGATGTTTTGTGATAATACAAGTGCTATAATCATCTCGAAAAATCTTGTCCAACATTCTAGAACAAAGCGCATTAATATTTGATACCATTTCTTTAGAGACTTAGTTGAAAGAAAAATTATCGTCATAGAACACATAAACACTGAAGGGCACCGTTTTCTTACTAAGGCTTTGGATACTATTAGATTTAAAACTATATGAAAAGCCATGAACATATGCATGATGCATTAAAACTTGCGTTGATATACATATTTTTGCTTATTTATTCTGTAACAAGAAATGCAATGGAAGTCGTATTCACAAAGACGTGAGCAACATGGGACTTGGAAGTCGTGCTTCACATCACGGGACGGGTAGGCCCTCCCTAGGCCAAAGCCTACTATTCAATGGCCTAAGGCCTCAACATTTTGGGACCTCAAAAAGAAAAACTTATCCTAAACGGCTAAACTTCATCTCTCCTTTTTGGGAAAAATATACAACTGTTAGACTATAAGAATCACATTTCGTGACTAACAATCATATAAAATATAATTATATAAAGATAATATAATCTACATTAGGATAAAATTTAGCCTAAAAAATAGTAAATATTTTATTTATAAAAGATATCTATCACTCTCATTTCACAATCAAATACTAAATTTCGCTTTATATACTTCCGATTTCCAAAAATATCTTCTATTCTCTCTACATTTTAAAATGGGATTCTCTCTCTCTCTCTCTCTCTCTCTAAATATAAAATCAACTATCTCTCTCTCTCTAAATATGAAATCAACTCTCTCTCTATAACACAAATATATTAGTATAAAATCTATCTTTCTCTCTTAACTCCTACTCCGACCGATGATAACCTCTAAATATCTCTTATACAAAAGTGACTCTCTCTCTCTCTCTCTCTCTCTCTCTCCATATTAAAANTCTGCTTCATATTCTTCTTCACTTTGTGATAAATTCTTTCATATAATTCTTTAGAATTAGACTATTCTTCATTGAATCTCTAGTCAACATTGAAAAATCGATGGATTCGGACTTGTGCTGTCTGTGACTAACCGTGTAAGTTATTATTATTTGTGACCATATTTGTGTAAGTTGTTATTGTTTGTGACCAGACTTGTGTTATCTGTGATTAACTGTAACCAAATTTGTTTTCAATGTGTATGTCAGTGATCACTATTAATTTGGTCACATACAGTTACAATGAAGACAATCTTGATCATAATCGATCACAATTAACACTGATTTAATCTACCACATGCATCCCATGCACCTGTACAACTCCCTCCATCAATTCCACTTTAAATCAACCATCATCTCCACATCCAACACTACCACCATCACCACCACTTGTACCTGCACCTAAACTATGCAACAAACGCCACCTCCACCTTCCGTACTATCGAACTCGTCTGTACAAGTAAAACTCCATTGTCGTCGAGAGACAATGATTTTTTGTTGCCGTTGTTGAGACTTTTGGGTCAGATCTATTGTCGGAGAAATTGAATTTAAAATGGTGCTTCTTATTCTAGAGAGATGGTAAAGAAATTGTTAAGAGAGAGAAATGATATAGACACTGGAGAAATGATGTTACTTTTTTGGATAGAGAAAGTAGTGTGAGAAATGGTGTGAGAGAATTTTTTTTTTTAGAGAGAGAAAATACTGAGAGAAATGGTTAGGGGGAGAAAACTAAATTAATCATATATTAATTAATATAATAAATCTTCATTATCACTTGATCTGTGAAATTAAAACTAACCCTCCTTATTTTTGAATAGTATACTTTATATGTTGGATAATTTTCCCTTCAAAAAATCATGGTCTTTAAGGGGGGAAAAAAAAACAAAAATTCAAACATCCTTATTTTTGTAAACATACCCAGACAACAATTTCTCTATTCCATTTTTAAACGTAAATATTTCCTCATAAAACCTATTGCAAAACCTCACAGTCTACAAAGAACTTTGCTTCTAGTTTCATCAAAATAATATAAATTATAAAAATTATATACAAATTGAAGAGAAAGGAAGAAATACAGTCAAACAGATATGGAATTTCAATCTGACCAAGTCAATAAGCTTCAACGACAACAATAAAAAACAAGAGACAATAGCTAGAATCCTATGCTAAAATATTCCAAAATTAAAACTGGGCTTAAACGATGCCTTCATAGAGAATCACAAGAATTGCAGTGACAAATTAAAACATCAATCTTTTTCAGGTTTTCAAAGTTGCAGTTAAGCGGAATAGCATACTGTACCTTGCCCATATTTCAGAATAAAGATTTTGATTTTCGAAGCCAACTCTAGAACAGAAAGCATCATTTTAAATTCAATTCCCCCGACAACATATCTGACCCAAAAGTGTCGACAATTGCAACAAAAAATCATTGTCTCTCGACGGCAATTGAGTTTTATTTGTAACAAATCAGTTCGATAGTATGGACGTGGGGATGGAGGTTGATAATGGTATTTGTTGCAAGTATTAGATGTGGTACAAGTACTGGTGGTGATGGGTTGGGGTGGAGATGATGGTGGATTCAAGGTGGAAGTGGTGGTTGTGGTTGTGTAGATTTTAGGTGGGGGTGGGGGTTGGACAGGTATATAGGATGCTTGTGATTAGATTAAGTCTATGTTAATTGTGACCGATAATGATCAAGTCTATTTTCATTGCGACTATCTGTAACCAGATCTATCTTAATGTGATTGTATGTGAATAGTGGTTACAAACAATTACACTGAAAATAATCACAGATAATACAAACCTGGTCATAAACAACAATAGCTTATACAAACATGATCACAAATAATTGTTGCTTACACAGTTAATCATAAATAACGCAAGTCTGAATCCATCGATTTTTCAATGTTGACTAGACGTTCAATGAAGAATAGTCTAATTCTGAAGAATTTTATGAAGAATTTTATCACAAAAGTGAAGAAGAATATGAAGCAGATTAGAATAATGATATTGATGAAGAATTTGAGTTCGCATTTGTGACCATTGATTCTAAATTTTTGTCTTATGAAAATCTCCTAGAAAGAAAGACAGATTATCTATATATATATATATATAGATAGAGAGAGAGAGAGAGAGAGAGAGATCACTTGTGGTTGTGGTAGTGGTAGAGTTAAGAGAGTGAAAGACAGATTATATTTGTGTTTGTGTATATGGAGAGAGTGAGTTGCTTTTTATATTTAGAGAGAGAATCTCATTTTGAAAGGTATAGAGAGTCGAAGATATTTTTGGAAATTGGGAGAATACAAAGAGAGAAATTTAGTGTTTGATTATGATATGAGAGTGATAAATATCTTTTATAAATGAAATATATACTATTTTTTATGATCTATTTTAAACTATATTCTATCCAAATTTAGATTACATTATCTTTATGTTATTATTTATTATTATATTGTTTTTATCACCTGATTTTTGCAACTACTCTATAAGATTGTTAGTTATAAAATGTGATTCTTATAGTCTGGTAGTTCTACATCCAATATATTAGTAACAAGGCTATAATAAGCCCAAATTCATTTACCAGTGGAATTACAATTACTCTATGAGGCTTACAAGGCTATAATAAGC
Organism: Fraxinus quadrangulata; assembly: GCA_903798255.1. Lineage (NCBI taxonomy): Eukaryota > Viridiplantae > Streptophyta > Magnoliopsida > Lamiales > Oleaceae > Fraxinus > Fraxinus quadrangulata. The sequence goes on from CAIGRB010015434.1 coordinate 46,877, forward strand.
CCATATTCATTTACCAGTGGAATTACAATTACTCTATGAGGCTTACATTCATCTCTGTAGAACTTGTGATTTTTTAACATGTCAATATATATATATTTTATGCACTGTAGAAGTTTTTTGCAAAATTATGAGCATGTACCAGCATTCTGAGTGATACTGCCCAAACACACATGTTATAACAATAACAATGATATAACAAAATAACAAAATTGAGTGAATATAAAACACATAGACCATACGCGGAGTAATGCTATTCATCATTATTGATTAATGTTCATAACTTGTGCAAGTGACATTGTCATCACGTGATGAATATAAGTCATATAGACAATTATTCATCAAATCACGTGTTGAATTGCTCATAATTTTGTCTACTAGAAAATTTAAATCTGAATATGCCTAAAAAGAAAATGGAATAAAAAGGTTGAATTATTGATTAAATCTTAACAGGGAACACTTTATAAGTGTTTTTTCTTTTTCTTTTTTAGAAGCTGTAAACAAACACATAATGAAGACCTAATTACTGAAAGTGAGTTTAGTGAGAATGATATGGAGATAATGCCATCGTAGAACAACATTTTTTGGTGAATGAAGATATATATGTATTGAGGGCGATGTTATGAATAATGGAAACGCGAATGAAAGGGATAATGAATCATTTTCTCTTAATATTATCGATATAGCATTTTGAGGAAATATGAATAAGAACTTAAGAGATTAATTTGTAATAAAAGATCTTGTAAGTGACAATGATGTCAATTTTTAGAAAGATGTAGCAAAGCAGCACTTCTCCTCTACACGTTACAATCATCGATTACCCAATAGAGAAGCACAGACGAATCCTCACCCAACGCGCCGTAGTTGCCCATGTTGGATCCGCTAGTATTAGGTTTTGTTTGTGTCAATTTATATGTATTTGGATATATATTTAGTAACTTCAGTTGTTTTCAAGCAACTCTCGTAACTCAGTTGGTAAGAGACCCTTTTAGTAAGTGGGAGATCTTGAGTTCAACTCTTTATAAGAACAACCCTTTATTTAGTTATTTTTAGTTTAATATTTTCCTTCATTTTGAAGCATTGTTATTAAAACCAATGTAATGGAGAAGATTTGAACCGATGCTCCCCTTTAAAATTAGAGAAAACTTGACCACTATGGCATTTGGTAGATGTTAATATCAAATGTAAAGATTAGAACCCATTCTCCTCTTTGGAATTATGGAAATCTTGACCATTATGGCATTTGGTGGATGTTAAAATCAAATATACCAGAAATGTAGTAATAGATATATTTGATTTTTGTTGCAACCATTGATCATTGATTGTCAATGGTTAAGACTACTGCTTACTCGAGATCCTAGATCCGTCACTAAAGAGAAGCATGATAGAAAGTGGTAATTCATCCAAAACTTTGGATAAAAAATTTTCTATTCAAAATGTTTCGAAAAAAAATTTCTTTTGTTGTAAGCTATTCAAGAATGATGAGATCATAACTCAATTGGCACATGATTATATGAATGATTGGGAAAATATTAGTGAAAAAATTAAAGCGGTGAAGATGAATCGAAAAGGAAATAATATTTAAAAATAGTGAAACAATTGATAAGTGTGTAGAAAAAATCAATAGAGATAGGGACATATGATACAAGTATTATTGAGAAAAATATGTATGGTGCGAACTCTTGTTGAAAATAATTTATCATTTTATAGAGATCATGAAAAGATATACCAAGAAAACAATTATATCTTCTTAAACCTAATTCAAACGATAATTGGGTTTGATATTACAGTGCACAACCACATTTGTTGAATTCCAAATAAAGAGATTTATTATCATTATCTTGAGCACAAAATTTAGAATGAGTTGATACTTATGCTAAGGGTGAGATCAAGAAAATAATCACCGAGAAATTCAAAGAATCTAGATTCGAGTCACGAAGAACAAATGTCTATAGTATTAAGGTGGGTATATATTTTAGCAAGTCCTGTTACACTAGAAGAATTATTTCAGGATTTTTATTGTCGATGATACATTTGGAAAGGGACTTTTTGATTAAATTCAACTTTTAAAAGCCCAATTCAACTCTAACTCATGAAGTACTTGAATAAGGCACAAACAAAACTCTTGAGGGGACTTTTCAACTACACTTTGACGAGGCAAAAGCAAAAGATCAAGCAAGAGAGCGAAGGCAACAACAAGAAGAAGATTGAATCAAATTCCAAAACAGTTTTTCTCTTGTTTTCTTTGCGTTATTAATCATGAGTTTGAATTTTGTTTATTCTTTAATGATGAACTAACTTTCTCATTTAGGGTTTGATGTAATCGATACTTGAGGCGATGTTTTGATTTTCAACAGTCATTTCTTTGAGGATTTTCACTAAGTTTATTTGTGTTATTTTTAATTAGTACTTTCAATTAACTGGTGATTAATTGAAAGATATGATGTTTAAGATTCGACACTTGAGAGATGGAATTTCAAATTGATCATTGAATAACACTACATAGGTTTTATCGGTTTCAAAAGAAAATTTAAATCCTTTGAAGTGTTTCCACGAAAAACCATAGAACATGATAATTGTTAGAATTTTTTATTCGGAATAGAGATATTGGAATTGAATTCAAAGAATAATTTTCACTCGGCACTTGGGAGATGGGGTAGAAATATTAGGATTCTTGCTTACAAATTTAGAAAAATCAATTGGAGATAATTAGAGAATTGAGAAACATAATTGATAGTTGGTTGAAATCAAAACCCTAGGTTCATCTCATATTGCTTAATCCTTAAAACTTGTTTTCAATCGTTGATTTAGCCAAACTCTCACAGTAAATTTAGTTAAAAACATTGATCATAAAATTCGATTGTCTAGATAAAACAAATGTTATTTGATCATAGTATTTAGTAAGGATTTGATTATCATTTCTTGTGGATTCGACATCCTATTTCATTATTATACTATAAAACATGACAACCGTGCACTTACAATATAGGTTAAACGTAACACAATTTGAAGTGAAAAGTCTATGTTTTCTTATAATTTAATCCACATTATTAAATATGTTTGATTAATCTATGTTTAATTTTGAGAAAGAATTGGAAAAAATGATGAACCCGAAAATAATAATGGAATAAAATATTTACAGCTTTATTATCCATGATTGTGTAAACTTGAATAATATGATTCATATCCTATTATAATATTTTGTTTATCTATGATCAAAATTTGAATTGGTTCGTGTAATCATTATTTTGTACTTGCTTTTGAACAAATTGAATACAAATTCGTTCTTGATTGCACCTATATATTACTTTGAAATTAGTTGTGTAAATTAACTACATTAGAATCTTCTAAATATGTAGCATGTATTTATTACACTAATAACCCCAATTAGAACCATATTGAAAACTCATTTGTAATAAGCTTGGGGATGATAAGATCCATCTTAAACCATTAACATCATCGCTTTAATATTCTTTGGTTCCTACCGTTGGTAAAATACTAGTCGTGGTACGTAGGAAAAAATTACTTACATTGTTGTGTAAAACTAATTAGAAAATGAACTACCTGAATACTGCCTGCAGTATATAGTGGAAACTACATTCGAAAACTAGAAAGATCTTAAAAACAGAAAAAAGGGACAAAATAAAAAGAAAAGAAAAGTGAAACACACCAAAGTGTGTTGAGGCAAGACAACATAAGTACTATATCTATCTAGCTATGTCTTGGACATCGATTAGGGATTTGGAAACAGGTGAAGTTGATGTTGAAAAATACAAGTGATGAGAGACTAGATTGACATACATGGGATTGGGTATTGTTTGGGAAAAAACTTTGGAACTAGAAATACTTGACTTGATTTAAATAATACATATGGAGTTAAGAATGTTTAAAATACACATTCAAAAGCTACTTATAAGATCTATGGCGTTTATGAAATAACCATTAATTCTTATTTTAATTAACTTATCTAAATTTTGTGATATAAATATTCACTTTGAGGAAATATTAATTCCATCATATATCAAGATGAGTGTCTTTGTTTAGTTAAGTTTTAATTGTGCTTTATTCGATGACGAAATAAATATTTTAGCTCCAGCATGTACATGCACTGGACCATCATATTGCCCATCATGTAGAGCACCTTCGACAAAAAAAAAGCAGCCTAATTGGAGTTTGGATGTGTGCTCACCTTTCGATTCAGCGAACGCCCAATTCGCTGGAAAAATGCAAATTCTGGCCGCTATAGTCATCACCTTGGAAAATGTGCCACATCGCGATGATCAGCATTAAATTCCGCTTTGTACTGTAAAAAATCATAGTTTTCTAACATCGGATGATTTTAGTCGAAAAATGGATCCTCCGGTGGCCTTTCGGCGTCCCTCCGACAAATTTTCAATCTCAAGCTGAGAGGAGTACCCAAAAGTCGTTTGAATCAGTTCTATAGGCTACAAATCACTCTTCTTCTATTGGGTTCGCTTCCAAGGAGCCCTTTATACATTTGGGTGAGCCGCCCATTGATTTGACTGATTCGGAGAAGGCTACTTTGGCTGATTCTTACAAGTACACACTTGTAGGGAAAAATTTCCACTGCAAGCCGACAATAAGGAAGGTACGTAAGATTTTCTCTAAGTTTGGATTTCATGGTTGCTTTGAAATAGGATTAATCGACACCGCACATATACTTATCCACCTTACACACAAGAAAGACCACAGTAGGCTCTTTCAGACCAGATCAGGAGACCCCGATAGTTCCCGTATGGTTGCTTTGAGCTTAGATTGCTTGACAGAGTTTGGATTGAGCGTGGTGGTAATCGCAGCTTCTGGCAGACAGTAATTTATGAGAAGAGGTCGGTTTTTTGCTTCAATTCTAGACATATGGGCAACTCTTATGATAAGTGCACTTCGGGGACAACTCATCCTCCTTTCCCAGTTGTTGTGCCTCTCCCTGCTTAGCCCCCTCCTCCTACTGCTGGTAGGGTTGACAAAGGTAAAGGCAAGGTGATGTTTCTGGAGCTAAGGAAGCAGTGGGTGCTGTTTAGCAATGCCTACTATGTTCCCCACTACTCGTGTTGCAGTTCGGGCAGAATTAGCTACTACATCGATAGTTCCTTCCACGACCCCTATGATAGTAGCTCCAGAGGTACCACCAGTTATTCCTACAGCTTTTACTCCTCCCTCAACTACTGAGGCATCGACTCTGCCAACATATATCAGTTTTTCTCTTTGGGGACACATACAGAGGGTACTCAGTCATCACTAAGATCAGGATCCACCTTATCGATCAGTACAGGGACAGTTGATCTAGAGGTACCACCGTTTATTCATTCAGTTGATGAGCCTACTCCAGAGGCTCCTATCAAGGTACCCACTTCTCCTATTATCACTGCTATAGCTCATATTTCCATCCTTACTACTGAGGCAGACCTTGAGCTGACACAGATCAGTTCTCCACCATTGAAGACACACACAGATGGCACTCAATCAGCATATGAACAGTTTTCCATACCACTATTGCACAGGGGTTGTTGGCTGAGGCCAGCTCAGAGCGATACGGTATCAAGCATATGTTGATTAATCACTTTAAGAAGGACTATGGCATGAAGGTTAAGTCTACCATGAGACTTTCCATTAAGGACTTGGTTATCAAACTCTTTGGTGTGGGACTTTCTATGAGTAAGACTCCTACACATACACCTTCACCTAGTTCTTCCATCACGGCTCCAACATAGGATATGGTGAAGGAATATATACAGAGAAGCATGGATGGCATGGGACTTGGAGACTGCATGCAAAACGTTGAGGACGACGTACCTATATTCAGCATGTCACTCTCACATGCTTCAGATGTTGCCGCACAGAGCACTGTGAGATCAGATGCACCTGCTTTTCACTCGACATTCAGTGTATCATCACTCAAACAGCATTATTCACCTAGATGTGTCCCTTCTCGTAGGCGTCTCCGGTGAGCCAGCCCGACTGCGGAGACTACTACGACCCGAAAATGTTTCAGACCAGACACATGACGCAATCGATGTCTATGTACTACCACTTGAAATTTTACCATCGAGAGTACCCTTGAGTGGTTTCCACTACTTGTTCATTTTTCATTTATTGTTTCTTACATTTCATTTTGAGACATTTTTAGCATTTTTCAATTACTGGAGGTCAAGTACATGCCCCTCTCATTTCTTGTACTTCATTTTATTAAAATAATAAAATAGCCACGATAGTAGTCTTTGCTTTAAAAAAAACATTAAATGAGATATTTAACTTTATGAGTTTATTGATTATTTTAGGAGAAATTCCAGTATTGGACGAGATGAAAATGAACAATAATTTAAAAAAAGAAAGATTAAAATCTGACATATTCTAGAAGATTAGGACCAAGGAGTCGTGTTTGAAAGTTGAAGGTCCTCAATTGCAATATTTAAGGACCATTTATGAACAAGAAATTGGAAAACCAAATTATACAAGTGAAAGTTTAAATTCTAGTTGTTCTATTGATGGAATTGTGTATCAATGTCAACAATTATAATTTAGTCGCTTTTTTAGAGTATTAAAACTTAGCTTCTAAAAGAAGGAAACATGATATGTCACTTTTTAAAAAAGAAATTTACATTTTAACAAAGATTTTTGTATGTATATTCTATTAGGACAACAATTTTGTTATTTTGTCACTTTCATAGTCATTATCTTGTTCTCATTATCTCTATAATAGACGAAGACATTAATTTTATCCATATTTTCAAAAAAAATACAAGAAAATAGTACGAGACTTTTTTTAAAAAAAAAATGTAGTTATGTCACTTTAAATTTCACCACATTAATTCCAATGTAAAAGATAAATAAAGTGTCACATTATCACTTTTTAATTTAAAGCAATGATCAAATTTATATTCATATTTAAAATTTTACAAACAATTCATCTCTTTAATTCATCAAAAAGAATTCAAATGAGATAGATTACAAGTTTCTTTTTAAAAAAAAAAATTGATAGAACAGCTCACTTTTCACATTCTTATAATTACATTTTCATAAGCACCTTGTATGCATTATTTAAATTGATTCGAAGTTGAATTTTCATTAGGTAAAAAAGAGTCGAGTTGATATGATTGTCAATCTAGAGAAGCAAAGCGTGTAAAAAAAAAAAAAAGTCAAATTACACATGTGACTTTTTCATTGAAAAGTGACAAATATAAAACTCGAATTCACATCTAACAGTTAAAAAGTAAAACCAATAGCTAAATATTAGTTTAGAATTTCTTATAACCACATAGCAAAAATATGTTCTAATTAAGGGGAAAAAAAAAACTGTCTTGCGATCTTTTAGCTAAAAAGTGGAAAAGTGTCATTTTTTTAAGCAAAAAGCTTAATTTTATCTAACATGGCAAAATATCATCACCCCAAGTTCGTTGTTTGTGTATTCTTATCCATATTTGCAAAAACATGAACGTATATATAGTGTTATTAAAATGATACTATTGGAATATTATCATTCAAGAAAATGGGGAAGACCAAAAAAAAAAAAAAGAAAAGAAAAGAAAAAAAGAATCAAGAACGCTAAATATGGTAGAAATGCTCACACACTAGATCGTTGTTCTCAAATGATATTTGCCCCATTTAGGATTTAATTGGTGCTTAAAGGGACTCTTGGCAAATGGTTTGTAAGATTGATCAAACATTGATGAAGAAAATAATTAAGTACTTGTATTTATCTTCCAAAACTTAAAAATTAAATTAAATTTTTGAATATGTAAATAAATTGGATTTAAAAGCATTATAATATGGTTTTGATTGTTAATTTGTTATATTTGTAATTGAAATCTATTACTTATTTATAAATTTCAATTCACCATCAATGAAATAGTGTCATACTAACATGAAAAGTTGAGTATTTTCACGAAAAACCACAAAGAATCAAACCAGAAAAAACCAGTCTAACTGCTTTTTATTTTTGCCTATAGCATACACATAATAGAAGCATTTTTGCTTCTGTTTCTGCAAGCTCAAGCCATGAGTACGCTTGGTTGACTAGCATGCGTACACGTGCAAAACTCAAATTGCCCAATTTTGATTCCAAAATTAATTCATCTCATTTGGATCGAGTTTATCACATTTCATCCATTTTATTAGACCCAAATTTAATCTTGAATAATAATTTTAACAATCCTCCACTTGTTCAAGATTATGTAGATCATGTATTCGAAATAGCAACACTTATATATGAGGATTAGATATCTTTTGATTTGAATCTAACCATAGTGTAATTCTCACAAATTATTATCGAAATTCCAGGGTAGCAAAATAACTTTGAACCAGTTATTTCTTGTGATAATACCAATGAAAACACACACGAGTATTAAAATTACGAGGTTCGACCTAAATTACACCTAAATGGGGTGAATAGATGTTTATGCAAAATTAAAACTTAATAATTAATTATCAACAAGTCATTATTAATTTCTCTAGATGGTTAATCAATCAGTACAATTATCATAAGTTGAATTATCGCAGTTATATGGAAAACAATAAATAAAAAGTAGATTGATCACGGAGAAACCCCAACTGGATAAAAACTCCTAGCACTTTGCCGTTAAAAATCCATTATAAATGAATTTTGAACTTACAGTCCACCAGACACGACTACCACTAGTACTTTCTAACTTCCTAACTGCAATTCCCACAGCTCTCATAGATTGTGTGTTTCTGCACCAACTCCCAACTGCAGTTTTCAAAGCTCTCCTGGATTGCGTGCTCCTGCACTAACTCCCGACTTTATAAATTCGTCTATCTCTTGTAGATCAACAACGAACTCTGCGTTCTCCAACAAGTGGAACTCAAGTCACCTTCCCTTGATCTTCATAACTCTGGCAGATGTGTAGGAAGTAGCAATTTGGTATTTGGATTAAGTTAGTTTGATGTTTTTACCGCCAGAACAAATCGAACAACAAAGGTTGGAAGTTTTGGATGAATTTGATGAAGTAGATAAGAAGAAGTATGTGTTCTCTCAATATTCAAGCTTTAAAAAAATTGTTCAGAGGTGTACTGGTATTTTATACTGTAGGTTAAGGAATGAATGAACCGAATAAAAAGCCTTAAAAACTCGAATTAAAATTCTCCGGATAACCCTGTTGCTCAAGCGAAAGCTGGGCGACAAGCGAGCGACGGTGTGTTGCTCGAGCGATGTCCTGCTAACAAGCTAGTGACAATATTTATGTTTCTGTCGCTCGAGCTAAGTCATGGTGACAATCTAGCGAAATTGCAATGCCGTTTTTCCTTTTCTTCCATTCTCAAACCCTAAACCTAATACAACTCAATTTATAACAATTGCAACTTACTCATTCACTTTTACAACAGAATAAATCTAGTTCATTTTGTTCATAGACTTGCCAATTATATAAGAAACCTAACAAGCTCCCACTTTCACATTCTGTAACAAAAGTACAAATCTAAAGTCAATGTAGTAAAATAAAATAAACTCAAAACACCTACTACTATCAAATCAACTGTCTTGACTGAACTGTGCTTGTTCTTTATAAACTATTTCCTAAAACAAACAACTCAATACCCAATGTAAAAGTACGTGAAACAGTAATATGAATAAAAATAATTCAAACAGTTAATCATTAGTCATACCAGCTAAAAATTAGATGCATTAAATCATACTAACTAAATTAATATCTAATATCAATGTAAACCAACATACCAAAAGAAACATTGATATCACTAAATATCAAAACTTAATCTAGCTGAAACTTTAACATTCAATGTTAATGTCAGTCAAAATATCTAATCAACAATATATTATATTACTCTCCCTTTTTAGGGGCCGATAAAAAAATATACAAGAACCCAAAAAATACAGTTGTCAGCATGCAAGTATAAGCAATTGACAGTAACCCTTTCTACACACGTAACTCAAGTTAGCATAGAGTAAAATGTATAAATGATCCATATGTGTAAAGTGTTACTAACTTTAGAAGTATGACTCTAAACCTTAATTTTGTGAGAAATGACACGTTAAACTTCACTATCAATAAGTATATTCATCTACTTATGAAAGTCAAACCATTAAAAGTACATTAGAGCCTTTAAACAAAAACTCATTTTGTATTAACATTTTCTTTTCTCCCCAGGACTTTTGCATATATATATGCATATATATATATATATANAATATTCTAAACTCATTATTATTTTTCACATCTTAAGTACAAAATCTTCTTCATTAAGCGACTAAAATGACCCTTGTAGCGAGCTTTATATCGGTTAACTTAAGTTAGTTGACCATAGACAGTACGTTATGAGAAATCCCGTAGACTTACTTACTCGAGTCAAATAGGCTCCAAATAAGAACATAAGAGATTGGACTTTTTAATCACGAGGTTCTACCCAAATTATACCTAAAGGGTGGTGAATTGGAGCTTATGCGGAATTAAAACTTAATAATTAATTAACAAAAATTCACTATTAATTATCTTTAGATGGTTAATCAATCAGTTCAATTATCCTAAGTTAAATTGTCGCAGTTATATGGAAAACAATAAATAACAAGCAGATTGATCACGGAGAAACCCCAACTGGGTAACTCCGAGCACTTTGTCAGTTAGAAATCCGCTATAAACGAATTTTGAACTTACAGTCCACCAGACATGATTACCACTAATATTTTCTGACCTCCTGACTGCAATTCTCACAACTCTCTTGAATTGCGTGCTCTTACACCAACTCCCGACTTTATGAATTTGTCTATCTCTTGTAGATCAACGAAGAAATCCACGTTCTCCAACAAGTGGAACTCCAGTCACCTTCCATTAATTTTTAGCACTCTGACAGATGTGTAAGAAGTAGCAATTTGATATTTGGATTTAGTGAGTTTGATGTTTTCCCTGCCAAGAACAAATCGAACAACGAATGTTGAAAGCTTTGGATGAATTTGATGAAGTATCTAAGAAGCATACGTGTTTTTTCAATGTTTAACCTTAAAAAATCATTCAGATGCATGCTAGTATTTATACTATAGGTTAAGGAATGAATGGTCTGGATAAAAAGCCTTAAAAACGTGAATTAAAATTCTCCGGATAACCCTTTCGCTCGACCAAAAGCTGGACGACAAGCAAGTGATGGTGTGTCACTCGAGGGAAGTCTGGACGACAGGCTAGCAATAATGTTTCTCTTTCTACCGTTCGAGCCAAGTCATGGAGACAATTTAGTGAAATTCCAGCGTCGTTCTTCTTTCTTTTCCATTCTTGAACCCTAAACCTATCTACAACTCAATTTATAACAATTACAAATTATTCCTTGACTTTTACAACACAATAAATCTAGTCATTTTTGTTCACAAACTTGTCAATTACATCAAAAACCTAACAAGTGTCGTGTGTTTACAAGTTCATCAATCTCACTTGGCGCTAATATAGACTTGCGCTCATCTTTTTTGACAAATTTTTAAAAAAGAAACTCTAACTCTCAATTGAAGCGGCACCGCACCACCTCGAAGTTCATCTAGGTAAACTTCTTCATGTATCTTTGTTAATTTTAGAGATATTTGTACTTATTATTGAACTTCATTAAAAGCTTAGAGCTTAGCCCTGTCTTGAGTAACAACCAGCATCATATAATTAGTGTTAGGTTTTAAAGTTGTTGGCAATTTTTTGAGAAAATTATTGTTGTAAAAGAGGTTTTAAAAGTTGAAATGTCAAGTGGTTAGTTAGAAGTCATAGGGTTCGAGTATGGAATTAGAAGAAAAGTGTCACCGCAATTTCACTAGCCTATCGTCCAGCTGATGCTCAAGCGGTAAAATTAGAAACTGCGTCACCTGCTTATCGCCTTGACTTCACTCGAGTGACACATCATTGCTCGCCATCGCTGAGCTGTCGCTAGAGCGACAGTGTATCTCGAGAAAACTTAGTTCGCATTTTTCAAGGTTTTTATCCGACTCATACTACCCAAAACCTCTACACTATATATATTATTACTTCCTACAAATTATTCTATTAGTTCAATCTTCATATTGATTTCATCATTACATTGAAAAAATCAACCTTACATAAACCAAACACCAAAACGCATACTTTCATAACATCGTCAGAGTTTGGAAGATCAAGGAAGGTGGCCGGAGTTTCTGGTTGTTGAAGAATGAAGAGTTCTCATTAATCCACAGGAGATAGACGAATTCAAAAGGTATGGAGTTGGTATAAGAGCACGCAATCCAGAAGAGTTTTGATAATTACAGTCAGGAGGTTAGAAAGTACTAGAGTTAGTCGAATCGATAGTACTGTAAATTGATTCGTTTATAGTGAATTTTTACTGGCTTGGGCCCGAAGATTTGACCTAGTTACGAGTTTTGTCTGTCAATAATTTTCAAATGTTATTTATTTTTCAGTAATTTATTATCTACGAAAATTCAACATAGGATAGCAGTGCATTTGAATTAATTAATAATTGTGACTTATTGCATTTATTAATTGGTAAATTTAAATTTCACATAAACACCTATTCAGACCCCCTCTAGATGTTAGTTGGGTCGAACTCCATTATTTCAATTAGGATAGGTTATCGCGGATTTTATAATGCAGAGACCATCCACATATCGAATGACTTATTGTTACCATTTGAACCTATGGATTACTTGTTAAGTAATGATGAAAATGGTTGCCATCATTTGTGGATCTTTCGGTTTAAGAGTTTCAACCCCCATCCTGCTCGAAGTAAATATTATTAAATCTCTATTTAAAGGTTTATTTAAAGGATCCGCTAAGTTCTCTATTAACTTAACATAATTTACAGAAATTATTCCACTTTTGATTAATTTCTTTATGTAGTCATGCCTTAAACTCGTATGTCTGCACTTTTCATTGTATACCTCATTGTATGCATATGCTAACCTATCATACATGATGGATATTGAAGATTATTCTTCAATCCCAAAGGTATCTTATAAAGTAGATTATGAAGCCACTCAACTTCTTTCTCGATTTTTGATAGTGCTATAAATTCATATTTCATAGTTGAGTGTGATATACATGTTTGTTTATTTGATTTCCAAGAAACATCACCTCTTCCAAGAGTAAACACCCAACCCGAAATAGATTTACTCACTTGTACTAGATAACCAACTAGCATTGGTAAATCCTTGTAACATGACCGGGAATTTAGTATATTGTAGACATAAGTTTTTGGTTTTATTTAAGCCAAGAACACTTTCAATAGCCTTCCAATGTTCCTTGTTCCGATTACTGGTACACTTAATAACTAGTAAACTTACTAAGTTTACTAACTGAAAATGCTATGTCATGTCTTGTACATTGAACTGCATACATAAGACTTCCTATAACACTTGAATATTTAAATTGAGCAATAGCTCTTCCATCATTCTTTATAAGTTTAAAACTTGAATCAAGAGTGGTACTATACTCTTTTATGTTCAAATGTTCGAACTTATTAGTCACATTCTCAATATAATGTGATTGACTCAAATTGTAGCCCCCTAGTTTTAGTAACTTTGATACCCAAAATGGTATCCACTTGTCCAAGATCCTTCATCTTGAATGTGGAAAATAGAAACCTCTTCACTTCTTTTATTCCATTCATGTGATTACTCAAAATCAACATGTCGTCAACGTATAAACAAATAAATATAACACAATTATTACATAATTTAGAATACAAGCATTTATCTACATTATTATGTTTGAAACCAAATGAAACAATAGCTATATCAAATTTCTCATGTCATTTTTTAGGTGCTTACTTCAAATCATATAATAAGTTCACTAACTTGCACACTTTATGTTCATTTTCGGGTAGAGCAAACCCTTTAAGTTGTTTCATATAAACCTCCTCATCGAGATCCCCATTTAAGAATGCCGTCTTGACATCCATTTGATGAACATGCAAGTTATGTATAGAAGCTAATGTAAATAATAGCTTAATTGATGTTACTATAGCTACCAGTGCATAAGTATCAAAATAATCTATTCTTTCATTTTTTTGGATAATTTTTAACTACTAATCTAGATTTAAAGATATTAAGAGAACCATCAATATTATATTTTCTCGTAACATCCAATAGGTTTGGATCCGGGTGGTAAAATGATAAGTTCTCATTTACTATTTGACATAATTGAATCAATTTTATCTTTAATTACACATTTCCAAAATATGCTATCATGAGAAGCCATAGCTTTTTGTAAATTTTAGGATCAGTTTCCACTTGTTAAACAAAATAAATTATTCTTACAACATTCTTCTCATTTCTCTTTACTAAGTAAAATGAAATAAGTTGAGAGTCAATTTCAGACTTCGCAATTCAAGTTCTTTTACTTCTTCGAGATTCACTAAATTCATTAATATCTTTGTAAGATGTTTCATTTTGTACTCCACTAGAGCCATTAATCTCTCTATGGATTTCCTTAATTCATTATCTGAAGATAGTAAATTTTTAAAGAACTCCACATCATTTGATTCAATTATCACATTGGTCTCCAAATTCAATAATCTATATGATCTGCTATTACTATCATATCCAATAAAGGCACATTTGATGTCTCTTGGACCCAACTTGGTCCTATTAGGCTTCTTGTTTTTACAATACGTAAGATACCTCATATTTTGAAGTATCTAATATTTGGTTTTCTTCCTTTCCACAATTCACATAGAGAAATCTTTATAAATTTGTAAGGAATCCTATTTAATATTTTACATGCACTCAACAATACTTCACCCCATAAATAAAGTGGCAACTTAATAACATGTCATTTATCATTTCAACTAATGTTCTATTTTTTCTTTCAATCAAATCATTTTGTTCAAGTGTCCTAGGTGCAAAACATTGATATATTATGTTTTGTTGTTCACAAAATAAGTTAAAATGACTAGAAAAGTGTTCATCTTCTCTATCACTTCTTAGAATTTTTATTTTCTTAGTTAAGTATTTTCAATTTCATTTTTATATGTTTCATTAAATAAATATAAGTGTATCTAGAGAATTATCTATAAAGGAGATGAAATACATATTTTCACCTCTAGTTAACATACCATTTAATTCACACATGTCCATATGAATTAATTCTAAAATTTTAAATGTCATATTCACACTTCAATATGGCTTCTTTATTATTTTAGATTTTACACAAGTTTTACATTTATGTTCATTATTTCCTATATAAGACATGAAGTTATATTTTAACATTTGTTTCATGGTACTCTTATCTCTGTTACCTAATCCAGCATACCATAAAGTAAATTAATCAATCAAATTAGTAAACTCGACTTTATTACTAATCAACTTGTCAACAGTACAAAGTTTGACCATTCCTTCACTAAAATAACATTTTTCGACAAATTTCTCATTTAGAGATAGTACAAGTTTACCGGACTCATAAACAATTTTTATGCTCGATTTTCCTAAGAGATTACCACTAACTAAGCTTTTATTAATATTAGGAATATGTAGTACATTTGTTAAGTTAAAGGTCTTGTCGAAAGTGAAGATAATTTCTACATTTTCTTTTCCAATCACTTTGGAGCGGCTTTTATATTTGAATATCTTGATCTCCATCCACTTCACAATAAGTCTTGAATAAAGATTTATCATATGACACATCTACAGTTACACATGTATCATCTTACCAACCGAAAATCTTTCATTATAGCCACAATGTTATCTTCCTGGATGGAGTTCACTTTTCCTTTGAAATTATTTTGTTTTCAGTGTCGACATTCTTTTGCATAATGTGCGGGTTTTTCACATACAAAGTAACATCCCTTGGACTTTTTTTAAACTTGCCAATTTTTTTAGAAAGCTTTCTCTTGTTGAATTTGTTCGAATGTTCGATCTTCTCCACGACATTGGCCTTTAAAGTGCCCTCATAAGAAGTATCATTCTAATCTCTTGTCCTTGACTCTTCTTCCATTCAAAGATGTTTTTACACTTGTTCCAAAGAGTACTCCTTGAAACTGTGCATGATTTTCTTCCGATATCCTTTCCAAGTTCTCGAGAGTTTCACACTAATTGCTCCTCCCTGGAAATATTCGGGAATTTCAAATTTGACCATATTCAATTTGCTGACAAGAACTTACAATTCATGCACTTGGGAAAGAAAG
This sequence comes from Fraxinus quadrangulata, assembly GCA_903798255.1. NCBI lineage: Eukaryota > Viridiplantae > Streptophyta > Magnoliopsida > Lamiales > Oleaceae > Fraxinus > Fraxinus quadrangulata. Next base: position 62,981 of record CAIGRB010015434.1, read on the forward strand.
CGAATATTTCTGAGGAATTTAAAGTCGAGATACCTTGCTATGAGAAAGTTCTTCGTACCTTCTTCTTCGACTTTATATTCATTTTTCGATGCATCCCAAATGTCTTTTGCCAAAGATGTGTTGATGTAAAGATCATATAACCGGTCGGATAACACATTGAGAATATGATCACAGCATTTGAGTTCATCATCTTGACGCTTTTGTCTCTCCATCTTTACGATTTCGCTATCTTCATTTGTTGGATCCGCAAGTGGAACCAATTCATGATCAAGAATGTAGAAGATCTTCAATGCCGTTAGGAAAAACTTTAACTTGTCTTGCCACCTTGTAAAATTCATCCTATCAAAACGGTCCAAATGAATGAGGTCTTGATTCATCAACTTGATTATCGCCATGGTAGTTTCATTCTCCATTGCAAGATATCATTTGAGATTGTTGGAATATTATCCTTTAAGGGAATGAAGAAGATAGAAAAAAGAAAAAAAATCAAGAACGCTAAATGTGGTAGAAATGTTCAAATACGAGATCGTTGTCCTCAAATGATATTTGTCCCTCTAAGAGCTAGTTGGTGTTTAAAGGGACTCTTGATGAAGAAAATACTAAAACACTTGTATTTATCTTCCAAAACTTGAGGAACATTTTCAATATTTGAATATGTAAATGAATTGGATTTAAAAGTACTATAATATGGTATTGATTGTTGATTTGTTATATTTGTAATTGAAATCTATCACCTATTTATAGATTTCAATTTACCATCCACGAAATAGTGTCATACTAACATGACAAGTTGAGTATTTTCATGAAAAACCGTAAAAAATTAAGTTTTTTTCGGCTTATGATCCATATGTACGCATGGTAGAATTATTTTTGCTTCTGTATAATCCACGAAGGAAAATTTCATTTTGTACAAAAGAGGTTGACAACCTCTCACATGCATGCAGGGCTCGCATGATTAAAAGATTAAAAAAAAAGTGGACCCCCCCATTGTGAGTATATGTCAACCTGTATGTCAACAATTTGGTTGTACAAATAGCATAGTTCAATCCATGAAATAGTGTCATTCGCATGGTTGCATGTATAAACATGGACAAAGCTCAAATTGCCCAATTTTGATTACAAAATTAATTCATCTAATTTGTGTCTAGTTTATTACATTTCATTCATTTCATTAGACTCAAATTTAATCTTGAACAATAATTATAACAGATACATCAATATTACACATGGTGTGATTTATTATTAAAAAGTGAAACTCAAATTAAAGTGATACATTATTACATGGTGGGATTTTTCATTAGTTTCGGTTGTGGATTACTCATCTTAAAATAAGTATTTGTAAAAGTTTGTCTTCATCTTCAAAATGGAGTCATCAATACTAAGATTTTCCTTCTTCATAAACTGGAGCGAGACTGAATAACAATTTTGTTCAAGCATACTCCACAGATCAAATGAAGTTTCACACCATACCACGTGGCCTCTGAAATGGAATTCAAAAGCCAACTCATAATAGCTTGATCTGAGTTCCATAGAATGGACAGAAGTGGCCGTAGTACCTTGACCGTCAACAATGACACCAACAAATTTAGATGGCCTTGATTTCTTTCCAAGAAGGTAACCTTCTAGCTCATGGGGTCATTGTCGGGAAAACTCGATACCGTCAATATGAGTAATTGTTACGATCAAAGCTTCATGGTAAGTGGAGCAAGATTTTTGTAAAATGAAGGTTGCGACTGAACTTGTGGAGGAGTGTTGTACGAAAATATATTTCAAATAAAAATCACCGCAAGTGTACGGTTCGTAATAAGTAATAAAGTGGAATTTAGAGTTCCAAATATCGTTCCCATAAGGATTGATTTAGTTCAATTTTTCTACTTTGACTTTAACCGAATCAAGAAAATATCGCGTTTATGTTGTAATGAAAATTATGACTAACCTAATTTATTAAAATGATTGTAAATAAACTAATTAAACTAAAATGCAAAATTATGTTAGAAAATGAGTTATGAAATTATGTGAATGAAAAACGTACTAGGATCATGAATCCCCATGCAATGACCTCTTTTAATCTCAATTTTACAAATTGACAACACGGTTAAATTTTGAAGAATCAATGTTCTTATTCTATCCAACAATCTCTCTTGAGTAATGTTGAACATACTCTCATATACGACCCGACTATATCTCTATAACGAATACAAATATACAAGAATAAATGGATTTTTGTGAACACTCAAAGATTCACGTAAGGCATATTGGTATATCTCTATCCCCTATCGAACCCTACGATAATTTATACCTTATCGAGTATATTTTCCTTCTTTCGAATTCATAAAATATGCCACCAAATTCGCACAATCATTTGCGCACATAATTGTGGAGAAAAATAAATGTATATAAATCATTCAAATCCAAATAACATGTTCTAATGTTAATAATATAAATCAGGAATTAAAAAGATTACATCAAATGGTTAGTCATTTTCCTAGTACATGAATATCTAGCCTAACATGTTGGAAAGAAGAAAATCGAAAAATTTAACGAAGAACGACATCA
>CAIGRB010015491.1:12301-23689 GCA_903798255.1 Fraxinus quadrangulata
ATGATTTTCGTGTCCTACTGAGTATTCCCACGTACTTACCTTTTTTTCCTTAGTCCTTATATGTTAGAACAGATCGTTGGTTGGCCAGCCATGATGTGTTGTCGTGGTGTTAGGATTTATAAAACTAAATAAATAATCCAGTGTAACGTGACTATGGATTTTTTTAGCATTATTTTGGTTTATTTATTACGTAGATCTTGTTATTTGGAACATATTTTATTTGAATATATTTCCTATATATTTTTTATTATTATTGGTATAACCAAAACTTTAACGTTGGGTTGTTTGACATGTTTATTTAACTATTTAATGAAATATTTAGTAATTATTTAAACTGCTTAAAATTTCGGTCGTTACAGTTTAAAAATAGGAAAATGAAAATGACGATATAATATTAGTATTGGACTTTTATGTTTAAATGTAACGTGTAATAAATACTTGTTTATTTAACTGTTTCTTTGAGTAATCTTTGATTAATAATAATAATAATAATAATAATAATAATAATAATAATAATTTTTGAAGATATATGAATTTAAGGATGATATCAATTTAAAGTTCTTCAATATGTTAAAGATTTTTGGCACTCAACGACCACCCTCCGATGACTCTAAGGTATGTAAAAGGGTAAGAAGATGAATTTATTCAAACATTTTATATAATTTACATTTTTTAAAAATTACCTACTTTTAAATTTTAAGACAAGCATATTTTTCCTCGCTAAATTCATAATATGTATTATGATATTATAGGTATAATATGTTAGACTTAATACTAGTATGTGACGGGTGAATTAATACTAATTTTAAGATACGGCACCACCTATCCACACGAATTTGATGCATAATTTGTTGTGAGTGGTGCAAGAGTTGAGTAGACAAAATCAAGTGCTTCCACCACAAAATGCGCCACCACCGCAAGATGCATCTTCGTTTGTACTTGGAGCCGTTTCAGTGGTTGAGTAGTTTCGTAGGTACAAGCTTCCTACTTTTGACGCACAGCTTAATTATGCAACCACAAAGAAGGAATTGTTGGCTGTAGTATAGACTTTCGATAAATTTTGATCTTACCTAGTTGGGTTTGAAGTCGTTGTCTACACAGATCACGTAGCACTGAAATATCTGATTACAAAGAAAGATGCCAAACAGAGATTGATTCGTTGGGCATTACTACTGCAAGTGTTCGACATTGAGATTAGAGATAAGAAATGCAGTAATAATGTAGCAGCTGACCATTTGTCACTGTTGGAGCTTCGTCAACCAGACGAGTTAGTGGATATCAACGAGAGCTTTCCAGATGAACAACTATTCAGTGTAGAATGAGCACCTTGGTATGCAGATATTGCGAACTACTTGGCCAAGTCAATTTTCCCACCAGATTATTCGGGTCATCAGAGGAAGAAATTCTTTGCAGAGTTGAAATATTACTTTTAGGAAGACCCAGTTCTCTATAGGAGTGATGCGTGTCAGATTATCTGACAATGCGTGCCTGAAGAAGAAGTGCATCAAATACTGGAGCATTGTTATTTATCTGCATATGCGGGACATGTCGGGGCTTCAAAGACAACAACTAAGATCTTACAGTTGGGATTTTATTAGCCTACATTGTTCAGAGATACCTTTAAGTTTGTGAAGAGATGTGATCGATGTCAACGTACGGAGAATATATCGAGAAAGAGTGAAATGCCTATGAGACACATTTTAGAGGTGGAGCTGTTTGACGTTTGGGGGATTAACTTCATGGGACCGTTCCCACCGTTGTTCTCAAATCAGTATATACTTATGGCAGTTGACTACGTCTCTAAGTGGGTAGAAGTAGTGGCATTGCTTACTAACGATGTGAAAGTGGTGATTGGATTCCTCAAGAAACACATTTTCACCCTCTATGGCACACCAAGGGCTATCATGAGTGATGGAGGAAAACATTTCTGTAATCGCCAGTTTGAGCAATTGTTGAGCAAGTATAGAGTAAAACACCGTATAGCAACCCCATAACATCCTCAAACCAGTGGGCAAATTGAAGTTTCTAATAGGGAATTAAAGAGAATACTCGAGGTCACGGTGAATTCTTCAAGGAAAACACCGCATAGCAACCCCATATCACCCTCAGACCAGTGGGCAAGTTGAAGTTTCTAATACAGAATTGAAAGAATACTTGAGGTCACAGTGAATTTTTCAAGGAAAGATTGGTCCAAGAAGTTGGACGATGCTTTGTGGGCCTATCGAATAGCGTTCAAGACACCTACAGGAATGTCACTGTACTGGTTGGTTTTGGGAAAGCATGCCACTTGCAGTTGTGTTGGAGCATCGAGTATATTGGGCACTTCGCTGGTTGAATTTGGATTTGCATGCAGGGGTGACAACGTTTGTTTCAACTGAATGAAATGGATGAATTTCGTCAAGAAGCTTATGAAAATGCAAAGATCTACAAGGAGCGAACCAAAAAATTTCATGACATGCATATTCAAAGAAGAGAGTTTCTTGAGGGGCAGAAAGTGTTATTGTTCAATTCGCGACTCAAGCTGTTCCTGGGAAAGTTGCGGTCTAGTTTGTCCGATCCATATACTATTACACAAGTATTCTCACATGGAGCTGTGGAAATTACCCATGATAGTAAGGGAACATTCAAGGTCAACAGATGACGCTTAAAGCACTATTGGAGCGGGAAATTCTCGAAAGACAAATCCACTGATCATCTCAAACCACCAGAGTGATCTCACCATGGTATAGTCGAGCTATCGACGATAAACTAGCGCTGGATGGAAGGCAACCCATCATTTCTACCCTTTTACTTATTTCGCTTTATGCATTTGAATAAGCAATTTTCAAATTTATTTTTTACTTATTTCGCTTTATTGGTAGTTTTAGGTCATCATTCACTTAGTTAGTTCACGATACATTCATGCATAATTATTACTGGTTTCACATTTGTTATGCATGTCTTACGTGGTGCTCGAATCATATTTGGGTGCTTGGGAATCAGACTCATACATATTTATGCCAAAAAGACAATTTTTGAGTTTTCAAGGATTAATACGTGATTTCTTCGGTGAAAGTAGTTTTAAATGTGTTGTCATAGCTCACAAGCACTTCATATAGTTTAAAATGTGTTTGGATGACGTTTGGGGGTGTTACATTGGTCGTTTATCCACTCTGTGCAAAATTCACATGTTTCGGGCAAAAAGAGTCAAGATTGTGTTTTTCGAAATCCATGTGTATTTTCAGGGTAGAATTTATTTTGGAGTGAGAATCATGGTCTACACGCACTCACGATGATTTGAAATGTATTTTGCCTAGTCGTGGGAGCGGGTAAGCGCCATGTTGTAATGGGGGTGAAAAACCAGCTTTTCTTTGTGAAAATTGACACAAAAATGAGCTTTTAATGAGAATGGATGTGTTTTTCAACATTTTTCTCGTTACACTACTTCATCATACTCATCTACACTTGGTTGACACGAGAAATGAGGCCATTGGGGCCTCGTTTAATAAAAAAAAGAAGAATCTAGTGCTGGTAGTCCATACGACTACATGGTTCTACCAGCCATGCGGTCGCCTAGACTAAGTCAGGGCCAAAATTGGCCCGACGGTTTGATGTACCATGTGGTCACATGGTACATTTTTTGGCATTATATTTTGTTTTTCAACACTTCATTCCTCGCAAGAACTGGCCACCACACACACCACACTACGTACCTCACAGCGCCAATACCTACACACGACCGCACATCCATCTCACCAAGGCTCCAACTTCCCTAAGCATATTACTCATCCTCCATCAAAGAATTTCAAGGTTTGCTTCTTTTGTGCCCTATATTTTAATCCTTTCTTTGTCCTTCATTTGTTCTTGAAATGATGAATTGAGGAGGTGGGGTTTCGGTAGATGTTGGATTACGTGGTGTTGACTCAAATTTTGTCTTAGATTGTAACAATGTGTTGAATATCTTTGAAATAACGCAATGCATGCTAAGTGTTCGATGAAATGCCTAAGTGCACATTTTTCCTTTTAATGGCTCATTTCGAATCTCCATTTGTTTTCCATGCGCTCTACAATGCATTTCATGTTCATATTCCTTTCCCATTGCAATTGCATCCATCATGTCACCATTGGAGACACATAGCTAGGATGTGTCACCTCATGACACCTACTTTCCTCCTCAGTTTCCCAACCCAAATGATGTCCGCATTGCATGAATTTTTGATATGTGCTATACCGTGCATACTTTCATATGCCTAGGGGATGCCCTTGACGGTGTCCGAGGGTGAATATCCCTAGTCGACCATGTTATATTTTCACCACTTGTATGAAATGAGCTCAGTTATGGTTGGTACATCACATGTTTACACTGCTATATTTATTCATACACACCGACATTGGTTACTTATATGTTGAAGCAAGTTTGAGGGATTTTACATTGTTTTTAGTTCATGTTTTTCATGAATACACACCGACATTGTTTTTAGTTCAAGTTTGTCATTCACTCCATTTTTCTTCTTCGGACTAATTTTTCTCCTTTACCTCTTTTAGGATGCCACCAAAACGCACTTCGAAGGGCAAAGAGAAGGTTGATTCCACTTTCGCTACAACCCGCACCCAAACACCTGAAGGGTGTGTGTGGCATTTTTGAAGTCCTCGAGGCTCGAGTCAAATATGCCGAAGTTGTCTCTCAGTGGAAGCAACATCTAGAGCCGCCGATTAAGCTTGAGGATTTTCTAGGGTATGAATTACTTACATTGGGCACAATTATGGCTGGAACAAATTGGTAGAAAGACAGCACCCATTCTACGATGGCCTAGTCCAGGAGATCTACGCCAATTTCAACAATGAGATAGAGATGCCTGGGTCGAAACACCAACACCAAACATGGGTATAGGGCAAATGGTGGTGTTTACATCGGTAGTTATTCAAGACTTTTATTAGCTTACTTAGGATACTATAGTCCCAATCCCTGGTGATTTTCCTTGGCCTAAAGTCGCGGAGGTTTTGATTGAGAATGCTTGGCCCCTACAAACAGAAGAGTGGTATCAGATTGAACTCACACTGTCCATAGCCATCCTATGGTTTTTGGCTTTCTATCTACCACAAGATTGAGCCGACCTCTCATCGCTCCACATTCTCGGATCCTAAGGTCGGTCTTTTTTATCATTTAGTTTGGAGGCATAGGTCGATCTCGCCCCCCTCATCTATGAACAGATCCATACATTGGGAGTCTAGGAAGATCGTTGAAATTCATTGATATTCTCGAGCCTTATTAGGGGCATTTGCAAGCGCTCAGGCATTACTATCCCAGCAGGGGAACTTCTAGTCATTACTATCCCAGCAGGGGAACTTATAGTCAAACCAAGCCCGTTCATCAAATACAACACTTTAGAGGCTCAGGATAGAGGGAGGGTGAAGCACCGGGACATACATGAGAGGGCTAATCAGTGACAGCAACCAGCGGACAGGGTGATGGGGCTACAGATATGGATATACCTCAAGCGACAGCATCGCCACCACCACCTGTTGGGGGCCAACACACAAATACTGCGACAGATGTTTGCCACTATGACCGGCTACAACAGAGACATTCAGAGATTACATCAAGACGTTGGGGTGATGCATATGGACATGTAGTAGGTACGGGCCGAGCTACCGCCTAGGGTACTAAGGTAGACCAAGTTAAAGTGGAAGTAGTAACAAATTGGCCTAGACTGAGTTCGCAGTTTCTTGAGGTTGGCTGTCTAGTATAGGAAATTTATTGAGGATTTTTCGAAAATAGCATGTCCGACGACTCAGTTGACTAGAAAGGGGGTGGAGTTTCAGTGGACAAAAAAGTGTGAAAAAAGTTTTTAAGAACTCAAGCAGAGATTAGGTTCGGCTCTTATATTGATGACGCATGAAGGTTCGGATGTGTTTGTAATTTATAGCAACGCCTTCAAGTAGGGTTTGGGATGTGTTCTAATGTAACATAGAAAGGTGATTTCTTATGCCTTGAGACAATTGAAGTAGCATGAACAGAATTATCCTACGCACAACTTGGAACTTGCAGCGATAGTTCATGCTTTAAAAATATGGAGTCATTATCTATATGTAGGGAAGTGTGAAATTTATACTGACCATAAGAGTCTCAAATACTTTTTCACACTGAAGGAAAAAATATGAGATAGAGGAGATGGTTGGAGTCAGTGAAAGATTACGACTGTACAATTCTTTACCATTCGGGTAAGGTTAGTCGCATATACCTTAAGTAGGAAGATAGGATCGCAGTTAATAGTTTTACCCACGATGTAGGAACACTTGGTAAAGGACTTTGAGAAACTAAGATTGGAAGTCATCATGCCGCCAACTCAGGCTACAATGAGAATAAAAGCATTTATGATTCAACATACTCTTTGGGATCGAATTAATGAAGCACATGATAAGGATCCATTCATGCAGAAAATTAAGGCTGATGTTGGTTCAAACAAACGTATATTGTTTGAAGTATCTGTAGTTAATGCGCTGACTTTTAGAGGAAGGTTATGTGTACCTAAAGATGAAAGTATAAGAAACGAGATATTGGAAGAGACTCATTCTACCTCGTATGCTGCACATCGTGGTAGTACAAAAATGTATCGAGATCTCCGAGATACATTTTTATGGAGAAACATGAAGAGAGAAATTAGTCTGTTCGTAGATAAATGTATTGTTTGTCAGTAAGTAAAGGCTGAACATCAAAGGCCATCAGGACTTCTGAAACCATTGGATATTCCAAAATGGAAATTGGAACACATTGCGATGGACTTTGTCGTGGGCTTTTCGATATCAGTAAGAGGTCACAATGCTATTTGGGTAGTGGTTGATCGTTTGACAAAGTCTGCCCATTTTCTGCCAATCAAAGTAAATTTTAATATGGAATAGCTAGCATGGTTATATATTAGAGAGATAATCAGAATGCATGGAGTTCCAGTCACCATTATTTCAGATAGAGACTCGAGGTTCACATCAAATTTTTGAAAAAGCTTACAAGGAGCCATGAGGAAGAAATTGAAATTTAGCACTGCTTATCATTCACAGACGGATGGTCAATCGGAAAGAATCATTCAAATTCTTGAAAATATGTTGAGGGCGTGTGTTTTGGATCTTAGCAGTAGTTGGGAAACATATAGACCATTAGTGGAGTTTGTTTACAACAACAGTTTTGTGGACACTATAGGCATGATTCCATATGAAGTTCTTTATGGTAGGAAGTGTAGATCTCCTACCCATTGGGATGAGGTTGGAGAGAATAAAATTTCAAGTCCTGAAATTATTGAACGAACAGTTGAGGCAGTTGATAAGATTAGAGCAATTATAAAAACAGCACAAGACTAATAGAAAAGTTATGCGGATGGTAGAAGAAAGGATTTGAAATTTCAATTGGGTGACAAGGTTTTTCTAAAAGTAGCGCCAATGGGAGGTGTATTGAGATTTGGTAAGAAGGGGAAGTTGAGATCACGGTTCATTGGACCTTTCGAAATTCTTGAAAGGATTGGTGTGGTGGCTTATCGACTTGCCTTACCACTTGAACTCGCAGCAGTGCATAACGTGTTCCATGTTTCGATACTCAGAAAATATGCCCATGATCCTAATCATTTAGTAAGTTATTATACATTGGAGGTACAAAAAGACTTGTCATATGAAGAAGTCCCAATGATGATTTTGGATAGAAAGGTGCACCAATTAAGAAATAGACGTGTTCCGCTGGTCAATGTTTAATGGCGAAATCATGGACTTGACGAATAAACCTAGGAAATGAAAGATGAGCTTAAAATCAAGTATCTAAAACTCTTCAATTAACTAAGGTAATTTTCGAGGACGAAAATATTTTTAGGAGGGGAGATTGTAAAGCCCTGAAATTTTTTTATAGAGAAATAAGTTTTAAACTTTTATCTTTTGGGTCAAATAATTAAATTTTAATAGAGATGGAATTAGTATATAAATATTGGGTTCGTTTGATAGCTCTTAATTAATCATCTATTTTAGGCTCGAGAAAAATTCGACTCGGATAAGCAAGGCCCAAGTTATCGTGGTCGAAAGATATTGTTTTAAATTATAATTTATTCGAGTTAATTAATGAATTTAGAATTTAAGAGTGGCATGTATATAGAGCAAATCTAGTGGTAAGTTGTTTATTAGGTTTTATTATATAAAGTTCTCTGTGTGTGCGCGCGCATGCCTTGATTTTGGAGAATTGATAGGGATAGGTTGACATGTGTACATTGGATGGGAAATTAAATAACTTTTGATTGTATAGATTATCGGGATTGGAAATTTTTTTGTGGGTAAAACATGGCATCTTACATATTTTAGGCCTATGAAAAATTTAATTTTCTCTTTCAACCTTAAATATCATGTAAAAGAAATCATTATCTACCCAAAAAGAGGAAAAAAGAAAAAGACAGATAAGTGTTACGTGAAGCAAGTAGAAATTTAAGGTTTTGGAACGTGATTGTGGTTTTACTTTTCAAATTTATTTGATCTAACAAGGTAGGGTAATGAGGTACAGTTGATGTTGTCCCGTTTAATTTATTTTTTCATGTTGATGAATTATTATACTTATGAAATTTAAAGATATGATATGATATGTATAATATGGTCATCCGGTATCAAAGATATGATATGTACTGAGCTCCTATCGGATTCTAAAGATATGATGACGGTATGATTTTTTTGACGCATGATCTAAATATTTTACTCAAAATTGCACCGTGATTTTCCTGTCATACTGCGTATTTTCATGTACTCACCCTTTTTCCCTACTGCTCACAGGTTAAAACGGATCGTTGGTTGGCGAACGATGATATGTTGTCGTGGTGTCAGGATTTATAAAACTAAATAAACAATCTAGTGTAACGTGACTATGAATTTATTTTTTTAGCATTATTTTGGTTTATTTATCACGTAGATCTTGTTATTTGGAACGCATTTTATTTGGATATATATGTTTCCTACATATTTTTATTTATTATTGGTAGAACCAAAATTTTCACGTTGGGTTGGTCAACATATTAATTATTGAATAAAATGTTCAGTAACAATTTAAACTTTTTAAAATTAGGGTCATTATAGCAACCTCCACCTCTATAAGTTCTGATCGAGCACAATCGACCATTTCTACCAAAGGGCTAAGACCCTTTGTGATTCCAATGGAATCCCTAGAAACTTTATCTGCAATCACCTTGTCATTAACTGAGACTTTCTCTTCAAACCCAAATGGCTCAACCTCATCAAAATATTTCAGTCTCCTCATGTGTCCCCATGTCGTGCAAATATTCTGACACCAATTCCAAATGATTTAAAAACCTAGTGCACCGTTACGCCCATAATCTTTTCTCTATCTCTAAGTGGACGAAATTGATCTTTTTTTTTCCAACAAGTGATTATACAACATTGGTGATGCCAATGGATATCCTTTATCTATATAAAAATGTTTTAGTATATATTTTTTGTATATAAAGATTAATGAACAAATATTCCTTCTTGAAAAATGTTCAATCTGCAACTCAAGACAAAATTTAATTTTTCGCAAATATTTCATTTCAAATTCAATTTTTCTTGAAGTTTTGTTGAGCTCTTCAAGGGTTCCAATTGTTAGCAATATCTCAAAGCTTAACAACCAAAACAGGGAGAGGATCCAAATATTGATAAGGTTGATATTCTCATAATATTCAAAAATCAATGGAGAAAGTTTGAGTGATCAAGAAGATTAGGGGTCAATTAATGCAAAACAAAAGACAGTCCAACAAGATGAGAAGATCTAGCATGATAAAATCAGTTAAGAATTACAGTCCTAAAAAATGCAAAGTTGTTAGTTTTTTATTTGATAGTCATTTTATATTTGGATAAAAACTAGCAACAAAAATAGTGGAGAGTTGTTAATCTTGTTTTATTATATATAGGAATCAATGTGTGGTAGTTGCTCATGGTCCATGGTCACCATTCAATAAAATTATAAACAATTTTTTATTCATTTTCGCTTCTTTTTCATATTTCTTCTCGGCATCAGAGCTATTGTGAGCACTTTGAACACTACAACTCTTCTCTCTCACTATCCTAAATGTTGAAAACTTGATTATACTCAAAATCACCTATCAATTACCCCTATGGAGTGAACAAGACATAGCTCTTGCAAAAAGCTACGATTCAAGTGGTCATCTACAATAATTCTGGTCCATGAAATACTTCATACTAAATTCAAACACCACCACAAAAAATAAAAATAAAAATTCATCTCAAAAATTACAAATGAGTTCAAGAATAGGTTGGTCATATCATCAATGAAGATCTTGTCTCGTTAAATACATCACACCAAGTCCAAACAACAACACACAAAATTCAACGAAAGTTCGATCTCCTTTGTAGATGGATCATTGAAACACTATGAAGAAACCATCGAACATGTTATTGGCTTAAACACGACCCATGCAATATGGGAAACACATAAAATGTATATATACAAGATTCACTAGAATGTTAATTCACACTACAACAAGTAATATTTCTTTGCAAGGATGAAGAAAGATATCATCGACTTCTTTACCAAATAAATGTGCATAACAATTTTCAATTTTTTCATTGATCCAAACTATGCCTTCTGCTCAACACAATTTACGAAAGGATGTTAACAATATCTCACAGTTTGGCAACCAAAAAAAAGAAAGTATGAGGATCAAAAGATTGATAAGGAGACCTAGAAATCTTGGAGTGATGAGGTTGATATCCTCACAATATTCAAAAATCAATAGAGAAATTTTGAGCGTTCAAGAATATTAGGGGTTAATCAATGCAAATCAAAAGATAGTTCAACAAGATGAGAAGATCTAACATTATAGAATCCGTTAAGTACTACAGTCCTACAAAATACAAAGTTAGTTTTTTATTTGATAATCATTTTATCTTTGGATAAAAACTAGCAATAAAAATAGTGGAGAGTGGTTAATGTTGCTTTATTGTAAATAAGAATCAATCTGTGGTAGCCATGGTAATCATTTAATAAAAGTTTGTCTTTTATTCACTTTTTGCTTCTTTTTCACATTTTCTTCTCAAATAACATTTAAGTCATCAATATAAATTGTCATAGTTCCGAATCCTTTTTTTTAATGAAAACACATAGTTAACATAATATTTCTCAAAGTAAAAACATGTTTTGTTCTCATGAGTAATCATCTATTAACTAATCTCACAAATTTCAAGTTGTGGAGTATATAATAAACACAAGTGTCTGGTGGTTGCATTTTTTTTTTTTTTTATACCCAGAAATCCCAGCTTACGCCGAACTATATACTGCACCACCCATCATCGGTGTCTCAACTCTGGGTGGAGGTAGATCGCGGGTTATCCCCAATCAAGTCAGGGTCCATGCGAGCTTTATACTCCCGTCCCCAAGGG
>CAIGRB010015499.1:3477-13752 GCA_903798255.1 Fraxinus quadrangulata
CCAAATCTTTAATTTAGTTGCAGACTTTGCCCAAACCTTTTATTTGTGCTACCCATGGTACCAAACCTTTAAAAAACTCGCACCCAGAGTCTAAACGGATGGAAACTGTTAGTTTGACCGTTAGTCAACAAAAAAATTGACCTTGACTAATTTTGAAAGGATAAAATGGTAACTTTACAATTTCTATAATAAAATAATTAAAATAAAAAAACCCAAACCACGCGTACCCACCCCCACCCAAACCTACCGTGTTATCTCCTTCACCTTTCCTACTCCCACCCCAAATCAAAATCCGAAAATTCACTGGCACCCGACTCTGCGGAAAATTTCAGAAACTATGCATATAATAATTTGTAAATAAATGAAATTTAGTGAGAGAACTAATTATGGATGACAGCAGAATGTAGTAACTTATCGCGAAGAGCATAAGCCAAGTTGCCATTGGAAATGAAATCGCTAGGTACCCAGTAATATGCCCTCAACTTCACAACATGCGAATGGTTTACTCTCCCGATTGCCTGAACCTCCACAACAAACTCCTTATACCTCTGTTTCCCCGCCTTTTCCTAACCTCTTCATGGCCATCGCACCCCATTTCCAAGCACAACTTTATAACAATCCCCAACCCACTCTTCTCTAACACATAAGCCGATGCCCTCAACAACTCATCTAACTCAAAATTGAACCCCCTATCGATAGCCACGAGATCTCCCTCCCCACCACTCATCCCTCCACTAGCTCCACCGCCAAAGTTTAAAAATGCGAAACTAAGTACTGAGATGATTTTTCTTTATAAGGCGAGGCGTAAGCCTCGAGGCGGATTGAAGCGTAAGCCTCACAAAAAACAAAAAATATAAGTAAAAGAATTATAAAATAATACAAAAATACAAAAAATAAAAGTTGGAGCATATAGTAAATAGGATATATAGCCATTAGCATATAGAGATATAATCCACCTAAAAAAAAAGATGTTTGAAAAAAAAAAGCATTACAAAAGTTAGCTTTGAGAGAAATGTAAATTGAACATGGTTATGACACTGCTCGGAATAAGGCAGATTTATTGGATGTAAGGAAAGTGGCAGCAGAAGAAGCACATGTATGTGCACAGGAGAATGACATTTTCTTTATGGCACTGTAGGTTCTAATGTCTCTCTTTTTCCTATTTTATTTTGTCTTTTTTGAATATATATAAATCAAAACATTAGATAGCCAATCATTTTCGTTATAAAATTTATAATTTCCAATGTGTATACGAAGCAATTAATTGCATGCAAGATTTACTAAAACCTAAGAAGAAAAGAAAAAAAATAAGAAAAGAGAAAAAACATACTTGATGAAACCAGGTGAGGCCATACTAGAAGATGAAGACGATACTCTTCTTTAATTCTGACTTTTGCATTTTGTTGAATCTTTTGTGTTCTTACGTTATCAATTTTTAGGGCTGTTGTTTTGTATGACTGTATCGTTTAGTTTTATATGTATTTTATTGTTTTGTTTGGGCTTACAATGCCTTTTTAAATGGGTAATTTTCTTTTTTAAGAAGGCCCTTTCTAATTTGTATTAATAAAGTTGAAAAATTAAATTTTAAGGGAAGCGCACGCCTCATGCTCCATGAGGAGCGTGCCTTGTGCGCCTCAGATTTAGAGGCGTCTGCCTCATATTTTTAGCCTAAAAAATACCGCCTCGAGACACAATACATACGCCTCACGGCACCTCACGGTGTGAGGCCCGCCTCACTATAGGGCTACTGGGGCACAATGCTCTTAGAATGTTTGTTTTGTGTTCATAGAATTATTATAGAGGGACATTGACAGTGGAAAGAGATGTTGAAATTTGTTTCCATGAAATGTTCTCACTACTTTTGTCATTTTTACTTGTTATTTGTTGGATTATTCTTGAACATAGAGGGCGCCATAATGGACACATGACACCATTATGGTGCTCCCTATGTACTTGTAGTACATCCCTTATTTGTTTGGCTTAGCCATAACTTAAATAGACTGCCCTATCCTATAAAAAAAAAAAATGGACTGCCGTTTTTTTTACTACTACATTTGCAGAATTAATTGAATAATTGAGCTACATGAATTGAATTTGGAGGATTAATATATTTATTTCTTGATCAATTTTGCTGCCATTTGAAATCCTGAACCTTTGAATAGAACAAAGGCCATTTATTTTCACTAGAAAAGTATGGCTCGCTAAAAACGGAAAGATGATATGGAAGAGGCTTAGAATATGATGAAACGACAAACAAAACTTTACAGCTTCTTTCTTTCCAGAACACGCTGCTATTAGGAATTGGTTTAAATCTATATAGATAACCTTGCTGCTATCGCTAGCAACCTTTTTATTGTTGGGATGGCATACATCCCTTTGTTAATTCTAGATAAAGATCAAATCAATGTATTATTGTCCCAAAATGCCGAATGCATTTTAAAAGTCTGTGTGATGCAATGTATTTTTCGTGTTGTATGAGCTAACCATCTTAATCTTAATTCAAAAGATAGGAGGTTTTTGTAGATTTCAAGTATTTTAATACAATATTAACTTATAAAATATTGTTTTTATAAATAAACTTGTTGTCGATTTTTATATCCCGCAAGTGTATGGATCATTACAAATAATAGAGTGGATCAATGAGTTCAAATATCGTTCCCACGAGGGCCCCTATTTAACAATTGATTCAATTATTCTTAACTTTAATTTGATTGAAAACAAATGAAAGGTATGTATTTTCTTTTTGTCATTTTCTATTTTAAATATACTAAAACAAATAAAAGTGATTTTTTTAATACGATGGTTTAAGTATTAGGATTCATGACTTTACCATAGTTATCCCCTTAATCTCAATTACCAAGTTTTATACAAATGATTATACTTACCCGATCAAGTTCTTCTAATATATTCAATTTATCCATCTCTAGTTCTCATTGAATTTATTTAACTAATTCAATTCTATATCTATATGTGAATCAATTTTAGCTAAGTACAATTATTGTTCTAAGAATTTATGTAACGACCACATTAACTAGCATAAGTATCTCTACGTTTTATACTAAATTACTGGATTTTACTATGTGATCTAAATCTAAAACTCACCTCTCGATTCATAATAGATTCACAAAAATCATTGAATAATTGATCAAAGAATTTAAAGCATTAAATTCGTGAATAAAATCAACACATGTGCATTTAAAGAACTAGAATCTTGAATAAAAGAAATAAAGGGTCACACATAAATTACGTTGTTCGCCCTACTATGAATTTAGCTACTCATAATAATGAAAGGTAAAAAAAAATATAGAGTTTATAATCGGGTTTTGAAATCTTGATCATGGAAAGAATTGAATCTGGTACCAAGAATTTTCTTCATCCTCAAAAGTCTTTAAACCCTAGTTTTTGTTCTTTGATATTGATGATCATATATTTTTCTCTCTCCCCAAATCTGGAACATACTTGTGCAGTTGAAAATTGATTTGTGAAAATATTTTGATCTTATTTAACTCATTTTTGACTTCTAATTGCATCTAATCGATCCCTAGCATTTTTTAATCTTCATCGTGAAGTTCGACACAAGCTTTGAGTATTTACACTTAAGTTCCCAAACTTTGGATCTTGCCCATTTTCGCCAATTTCGCTTCTTTCTTTCAATTCTACTTCATTTTATCGAGTTTCGCCTAATAAACGAAATATACAATAAATTATGCTATAATTGTTCCAAAGAACTATTAAATGTCTATATTTTTTTGATCCAAATAAGTATATAAAATACACTTATCAAAACTCATCAAACGTTGGACTTCCCGAAGTTCCTTTTAAGTGTGCATGTTGGGAGTAGGTTGAGAGTGTATTTTCCTTCTTTTTTTTTTGTCGTCGGGGATTCTGGTAGGGGTGTAAGTATATTCCTGCATAGGTTAGTGGCGATTGGATCTACATATTGGTAGTCTGGTACTTGATCTTCATCTTTCTCATTAGTATGAGTCTAGTAATTTGGCCAGTCTTCCTACATTTGATCTCGGCTAGTACATTTCATGCCTTCACCTAAGTTTGAAGGCATTTGATCTCCTTTACACTTGGTTCATCTCATTCTTCAACTGATCTGTTAGCTTTTGGTTCTCAGCATAGAGACTAGCAATAAGGGTTTTGAGTAGTCAGTACGTTCTTTCGACATTGAACTGAAGTTTTCTTATAGTTTAATTTTGTTCTCTTGTATTCGCTTGTGACTGCTTTATTTGAGAATGGTATACAGATTCCACTATCTTCATAGCAACGTAGCTTTCAAGCCAACTAGCTTCACTCAGTTGCTTATAAATTTAAATTTAATAATAATAGGAAAATGATTTAATTTAGATTTAGATTTAGATTGCATGCTTTTGTACTTACTTTAACTCATTTCTGTGTAGGTCGAGGGAAGAACGGTGAAGGCTCAGCTATGGGATACGGCTGGCCAAGAGAGATACAGAGCCATAACTAGTGCTTATTACAGGGGTGCTCTGGGAGCTGTTCTTGTATATGATGTGACAAAACCAACTTCGTTTGAGAATGTGAGTCGATGGTTGAAAGAACTTCGGGACCACGCGGACTCCAACATTGTTATTATGCTTATAGGAAATAAGACCGATCTCAAGCATTTACGTGCTGTTGCTACAGAGGATGCTCAGAGTTTTGCAGAGAAAGAAGGCCTTTCTTTCATTGAAACGTCTGCTCTGGAAGCAACTAATGTAGAGAAGGCTTTCCAAATGATCCTTTCAGAGATATACCGTATAATTAGTAAGAAGTCCCTTTCCTCAGACGAGCCTGCAGCTACTAGTATCAAAGAAGGGAAGACTATTGACGTTGGACCTCAAGAGGCCAACCTGAAGAAGACGTGTTGTTCTGCTTCCTAATGCCTTCGCCTTTTACCTCCCGATAACTCTCTGTCCGTTCAGTGTTCCATTTTGCAATCTTTTGTTTTGAATTTCTAGAATGTTTGGCAGTTGATTGTAGAGATACTGGTGTTTTTCTTACCTAAATGATTTCTATACTAATTATCAATGATTTCTTTCAGATCTATCTTTAATGAAGCCATTGGATACAAATGTGATGAAATAAACCCAAAATGTAGAGAGAAAAACTGTTTTAATATGCATACTTGTTTTTCATAATATACATTTCCTCGGTAAAATCTGAAAATGGGAACCTAGTAAAGTCTGATCACATTCAGCTGTTCACAAGAAATCCAAAAGAGAGAAGTTTATTAATAGACATTTACCATCTGTTTACATTCTTTTAACATGAGATAAAACATTCGAGAACAGTTAACCGCAACAATTGCTTTTCTGCTCAATTGGTCGACCCTCAATTTTAACCGTGCTTGCCTGTTTCTTGTTTGCAGCTGGCTGGTTACCCATTCTGCAAAAACCCTTATGTCAGATACATAATAAGTTCTCTTGAAAGTGAAACACTACAAATGAGGATCAAATAAGAAAATATTGGTTGAAATTTTATGAAAGTCTTAAAAAGAAAAATTCAGAAGTTCTGATATTCATTCATTCCTTGTCACCATAATTGATAATTGGTAACCCATTATCATGATCTCCAACTTTAGGAGACAGAGCAATTCATCATCACATTTGGTAAACAATTTGTTCATTAACCAGATTGATCAAATAGAAGCCTCAAGCATCTTCAATATAAAGCTTAGCAATTTGGTTAATAAAGTCACCATTATATTTATTTCTCTCAGAATACTCCCTTGAAAATTACTTCTAAGAAGGAATTTGTACAAGATATAAACTATCGGGTATAAATAATATTTGTTTTTGCGCAATGGAATAAAGTGTTGGCTCCTAAAAATTTTGTTCATCACAAGAGATTGATAATTTGTAAAATATTACGTAATAGAATCAATTATTTTAAGTATATGTATACTATAGAAAAAAGATAACACCATATGCCATAAAAACCAATAATAAGTTGTTTAGTTTGCCTCACTTTTTCTTAATCTCGCCGGTCATGGTTAAGAAAGCCTGCTCTACATTGATAGAATCTTTTGCGCTGGTCTCTAGAAAAGGGATTCCAAGCTCGTCTGCAAATGCCTGCAATTTCGGCCGAACGATAGAGGGATCAAGGTTAGAAATTATTAAAAATCTACAAAGTGGATCAGTTTTAAATATCCCAAATTGTAACCCATTTTCCGCATTTCACTTATCTTGTAGTCTTATTTAATTTTTTTCTTTGGCCATGTTCAGAATTTGCAGTATCTTTGGCATTTTATTTCAACACTACTCCCATAAAGAGTACAGCAGAACCTTTGCATTTTGTTACTAATATTTCTTTTTGTAACAACACCCCACCCCACCCCACCCCACCCAATACACTCAAAATAAAGGCAAAACCAGCAAGAAAGGAGATATTTGGAAGTCCAGTCCCTGCAATCACAGGAGGTTAATTTCCAAACGAACAGAAAAACATTTGGGAAACATGCAATTTTCCAGCATCGATTTAAGAATGAAATTATTGAAACCTTCAAAGCTTGTAGAATACTTATTGCTATAACTATTTGTTCCGAACCACAACAACATTTCAGGACTAATGATGCAGAAAGGTAAAAAGTACAACAGAAGATTTATATAGGATTAGAACATTGGAACCTTTGCAGTTTGTGTATCGACAACTTTGTTCTCAACTAGATCGCATTTGTTCCCCACTAAAAGCTTGCATACACTATCGTTTGCATATCTATCAATCTCATTAAGCCATTGCTTAACATTGTTGAAGCTTTCCATTTCAGTTACATCGTACACAATCTGTTGCAATAAGTAAATGTGAGATTATTCTTATCACGAAAGGAAACAGAGCAAAACTGCATTGAGGTGAGTAAAGACGGCAAAGGAAAACTATTACTAGCAAGAAAGCAAAAAATGAACAATACTATATTGAGGTATGTAAAGATGGTACAAAATTATTGAAAGCACGAATCTTATCAAATTCCCAACTGATTTAATGACATTGAGAATAACACAGAACATATCTTTTTAATTATGAACTTCTATTTTTATGTGTTGGGAAAGAAAACATTAGAAGTTGGCAAACAATAGAAAATATTTACTACAAATTCTACATATGAATAAGCTCTTTGTATGAAGCTCTTAATGAAAGAAAAAAAAAAGATAATAACAGAAACTAAATTTTGTCAAATAAAATTGAAATATTGGCACCTAGACTCATTATCAATATATGGTGAATCTTAAACTATATCAAGAAAGACGTACAAAATCGAAAACAATTATAACATTTCAAACTTTTACGAGGTCAACGCCGATTCACAACATAAAAAATTGGAACACAAGCACAAGGAGCAGATTCTCCATAAAGAGAGAAGGGCAGTGAACTAGAAGCTTATATTGTAGTAAAGAGAAATGAGTGACCAGATTTTGCCCATTAAAGAAAATAAATTGTTCATTTGCCAACAAATGAATGCAACATGGCATCCTAGCTCCTGAACGAGGAACTTCCCTGACAAGCTAACATTTAGCTTACAATACCTACCTATTGACATTCGTTCGTGCAGTAATAACTTTAAGAACAAGTCATAGACATATACGAACAATAAACTAGAGATCAAACATCATAAATTGAAATCTTTCTTACAATTATCCCATGAGCTCCTCGATAGTAACTGCTCGTAATTGTCCGGAACCGCTCTTGGCCAGCAGTATCCCACTTAAAAGGCAGAAAGAAGTATCAAGTTAATTGTGGTGATTAAATAAACTTCTAAGAGAGCAACATGTAATATGCAGTTGGAACTATAATTCATATAATTAGAAATGCAAAGTTAAATATTACCATTTCAGATAAGCAGGACACAAACATATAGCAAGTCCAATCAAACGGCAGATATGTTAAAGGTGATCAGGCTCCAGATTTTGTGAATAGTAGGAAACAGAAAAAGAACCCAAATGCTTTATCTAATCACTCATTTTCCTCTACTTACAAAATCAATTTTTAACTGATAGCACCTATATCATGCTATATTTGCACTTCACATCAAAACCAAGAGAAAGACCACAGCTTTGGGGCTTGGGTGGGGTGAGATAACCATACTTCGACCAACTACTAGAAAACCATGAGAATTTATGTCATATAAAAAATTTCTCCAAAGCTAAATATCCTTTTTCTTAGTGTATGATAAAAACTACAATCCATTTTTCTAAGTGGGGTTCTTCAAAAATTTGCTAATAAAACCATACACATAAAGTAATCCCAGTTTTAAATGCATCTAAAATAAAATTAACCTCCACAGATTATCAAGTTTAAACAAAAAGTTGAATGCTAATTTCTGAAATCCAGACAGTCAAAAATTGCATGCTCTTATAAGTTATAACCAAAGTAGCACATAAAGTTAACATAATATTCATATACGTGTTTTTATAATGTTCACAATTATAGAGTAGTCATTAAATCAAATAAACTCACAATTTGCAGCTTGATTGTCTTCCCATCGAGCTCCACAGTCCTAATTTTCTGCAGTAATTATGGACAATCACAAACCCCAATAAAAACAGAGCCAAAGACCTGAAAATAACGAAACTATTTTGTAATCTAAGCAACGTGAATAAAGGGATTATGAGAGTAAAACTCACAAAATCCACTCCAATGGTGCTAATATAGCTGTCAACATATGAATCATCCTGAAAGCATCAAAGAATAGCATCATGTCCACTATACAATTCACCCAAAAGAAATTTCAATAAAAACCCAAAACTATTTTCAGAATCAAGTCACTAAAGAATATCGAAAAGAAACCCATTATAAAACTGATCGATTAGAACGTTGAATTAATTAAGAAAATCACCATTCTCATTAAATTAGTTATAGAACTGAACTAAAGTACTATTATCCTGATTCTTTACAACAACAAAAAGTCCATCGAGAGATAATCGTTTGTTCCCAATACACACGCATAACCTTTTTTTTTTCAGGATAATCAAACAGTGAATAACTGAGTTAAGAATGGAACTGGAGCGTACAGCGAATCTAAGAAGAAGGCAAGATTTTCCGACAGAGGAGTCGCCGATCAACAAAAGCTTAAACAGATAATCGCTGCAAAAATAAACAACAAACATTTAAAAAAAAGAAAAAAATGAAAGTGAGAAATCTAGAGTAAACATCTGGGTTTTCTCATACTATTCGTTACTCATTTCTCTTCGCTTTGACGTTCCCTTTCGTTTTATTGGGTTGAAATTTAAGGGTTCTGAGTTGAAGATGAATGAGCAATTTGTTTGATCTGTGAAAATGGTTATCTAGTGCTTGACGGTTGATCCAAGCGATGACCTTTTTCTTAATTTTAAATTAAAAGAACACTTTTGTAAAAGAAACTCTTAAAATAAGTCATTTATTTAGCCTTTAATTGACACACATTATTTTAAAATACATTATTTCATAATTTATTTTCGATCACATATTTTTTAATAAAATAATATTTTTCATCACATCAATAACGTTTCTTTACTTTTTAACCACATATTTCCTAACGTATCATTATTTAAAATACATTTTTCCTCAATATTATTAATCAAATACACTCTTATTCGTAATCATGCTGACAAAAAAATTTGGGTGCGTTATTTATATCCACGATTGTTATATATTTATCCTACTTTAAATTCATCCCTATTAAAATATTAAAATTTTAAAAAATTACTTTTTATCCACATCAAATTCTAATATTGTCTTTATTAAATTTATTCATTTAAACGCTATAGATATACGCAAATTTGATAAATTCATCACACTCTAAATATAATCCTAATACAATTTCAAAATTTTAAAAAATCACTATATTCATCTAAACTTTAATGTAAGTTGACTCAAAATGCAGTACTTAAATGTAGAGCTAAAAGCCATCAATGGTGTGGGCAAGACTTTTGACATGATTTTGTTCTTTCAAAAATTAAAATAAAAACTGATGAAATTTGTTTTCATTTATTTCTTTTAATGGTAATACTAAATTCATCAATTCACAATAAAACATAATCCTTACTTTTTCAAATTATTATTCATATATTGCTATGTTTTCGTGTATTTTCTCTAATAATAATCCTTTCATTGTTATTTTGATTTCAGTTAAAGAAGATATTTTATGATTTTAATTGAAGATGATATTTTATGATTCTTTGAATTTTAGTTAAACACAAGTTTTAAAGAATATAAAAATGCTTAAAAGAATTTAATGAAAATAAATATTAGTGGATGAATTTATAACGAATATTTTTATTTAATTTTATATAT
>CAIGRB010015514.1:0-12085 GCA_903798255.1 Fraxinus quadrangulata
ATCTGATATTTTTCACTTTTTAAAATTTTTATTATTAAAAAAATTTCATTAGATACGGTATTTTACAATACGATTATCCATTTTGAGTGATTCAAAATCTGTTAGAAAACTTGTAATGTGGTCATGATAAATATGTTATGGATGAAGTCTAAATATCAAAAATTATCTTGCATGAAATATTGAACGCAATATGAACCATAATTATTAAGTCCATTTGTTGCTGCCACTTTTGACTTGTTATTATGAACTCGTCGTTTGTTTATAAATTCAAAAGATGCATTTCAAAGTTTGTTATGAATACTTCGAAACGATAACAAAAATCTCACCCGACGAGTGAACAAAAAAAACCCATAAATAAGTTAAAATAGGTAACGCCAAAATAGAAATTAAAAGAAAAAATAATAATTTTGTTACTTTTTCTTGGAAAATGACAAAATCACTTTTTCACATTCTCATTTTCCTAAACACATTGCATACCTTACATGTATCAATTGAATTGATTCAAATAAATATGAATTAAATGGAAGATTAAAACAAGAATTCCCAAAAACAAACATGTATGCATCTAATTAATTGCTCCAATAAGATACTGCGATTTTTTCATTGAAAAGTGATAGAATGTCACCCATTTTCATATTTTCACAAACATGCATTAATTGAATTTATTCAAAAAAAAATATGAATTGAATACATGGTTAAAATAAGATTTAAGTTTGTACATTTAAATTTTCAAAAACACATTTATGTATCCAAATAATTGTTCTAATGAGATACTCCGATTTTTTCATAGAAAAGTGACAAAATGTCACCTTGTCACATTCTTATTTTCACAAACACCTTAGATACATTGATTACGCCCAAATAATTACGCGATAATTGTAACATATCGTTGTGTTGTTGATTCTACAGGGAGATATTTATAAATACTTAAAGGATTCAAAAGATAAATATTCTTTTGAATGTGTGAAAAATAATTTATTTGTTTGAATGAAAATAAAATCAAGGTTTGAAATAGTGAAACATCGAAATTCCCTCAATTAGATTGGGTCATTCAACATCAGTGATTTATTCTTATAACTCAATTAGAGATGCTCAATCTTGTTTATCTAATCGGAAGAACTATCATTAAAATCAATTTAATTCAATTGTAATTCTGAATATTAACTCTTCTGCCATAGCATTTATACTTTCATCTACTAGAATAAAATTCAAAAACAACTATAGACCTGAAGCATAAAGCAGTAATGAATCACACTAGTAAAAATAATAAATGAGACTAAAACTTAAACGAGTATTTTAATAATTCAATAGAGAAAGCGTGATCGAATCTATGAAGAATTTAATAAAAGTTTAATCAATCTTAAAATGCTTTTATGAAAAGAAGATCTAAACAATAGAACTGTTTAAAATGAAAATCTAAATCTATGAATCAAATAATGTTGAAATCACCTAATCCGATTGGGTTCCTTCTTAGCTTCACCATGATGTTTAGTTCTCCATGAAATTGTTGGTCATCTCCTCTTATTTTTCCTTCTTGATTGCTCTTCAAAAGTGTCATATAGGGTCGTCTTTCTCCCCTTTTTAAGTTCCTAGAAGATTTGAATTTGAATGGACAAGAATGGAGTCCAAAAAACTGAAAATTCCTTTACTTCGTAGCCGGCACCATTGCACCCATTACCAGTGCTGCAGAGCTGGCCAATTTTTCTTTTTAAATATGGAGATCCATTCTTCATTTGGATAAAAATTTGAAATTAAACACGTGAATTGGATTAGAAATTTTCTTAAAGTAAATAGAACAACCCTTCAATAACATGAATTAATTCCTATGATTTCTATTTACTTTTTGACATTTTAGCATAATAATTTGTTGTTTAAAGTACACTTTCATGCACTTATCACACCCTCAACTTGCTTATTGCTAGTCTCTAGCAATTCTATGCAAAACAAGACAATCAATTAATAGTCCACAATACAATTAAAATAATCAAGTTCTAATTTAACCACAATTCATGCCTTTCGAACTTAACACTACAAGAAGTTAATAGTGTCATCAATATTAGGATATCAGAAGCACTTATAGAATTTGTGAGTGTGTGTCAAGTCATAGTCATCTTACCGCCAACCCTAACACATGTAACATCAAGTGTGTCTCAAGCTAAATGTTCAACTCATAACTCACGAATATTAAAGTGTTTAGTGCAAGGGTTCTCTATGGAGCTGACAAAAGATGTACGCTCATAAACTTAGAGGCTTAAACACTTATAAACAAGCACCAAACAAAAATTGATCTTATGATAGGAACACTATCAAATGAAAATTCATCCATTCTTTCCACAATTCTACATGGGATCAAAACAGTCAATGAAAAAGGTTGTAATGAAGCTTATGTTGGCTACATAAAAAGAAGGGCATAAGGATTCAAAGTCTTCCAAGTACATACCTAGATATTTCATCAAGCATTACAATAGACCACATCCTTTAATCAATGCATTCTTCAACATTTCAATCCCCAAAATCATTCTCTCTCTCTCTCTCTCTCTCTCTCTAATATATTTTTGTCTCTACTTTTTAAGCAGCTTCACTTGAACACTTACCAACTCTTGTCATTTTCTTTATTTCTATTCTTCACAAATAAGCATCCAATACCTAATATACACTTAGAAGTAAAAATGTGGGAAAATACATGTATAGGCTATACTCCAATATGGAGGGGCATGGATTGTTATGTGCATGAAGAAAATGCTATATATGTTTATTGGCTCAAAGTGGCTACTAGGGGTTGTAATGATTAAAAATGGTTAGTTTGAAAGGCTCAATTGTCAATCCTAAATTGACCTTCTCATTTCCCAAGTACAATCCACCATATTGCCACAAATCGTATAATATTATTCTCAAAAGAAGTTTCCAATTCAAAAAAATCAATGAATGCTTATTACCATTTTTAGCATGTGGATAGTTCTCAATCCTCACCAATTCTCTCACATGAAAACTTTAGTAAGAAACTCATGTAGCTACATGTGTAAACTATCATCTTACCACAAGATTTGTGTGTATGAAAAGAATTCAATAAGTGTCTTGACATCTAGATCCTAATGAATAAAATTCACTTCAAGTGACATATTTTGTCATCCAAGAACATAAAAATGTAGCAAATCAGAGAATTAAATTTATTTTTTTAGAACCAATAAGTAAAATCAAAGCCAAAATTTCATATTGACTATGTTATTCACAACAAAATCCAAATTAACTCTACCATAGCCATACTTGACATTGTCCACAATGTCTAGACATATCTACCAAAGGAAAAAATAAGGACATCGCCTAAATACCGAAGTGAATCAACATAGAGTCTGAAAGATGGTCAACTTTAGAAGTGCTCAATTGAAAAATAAAGTAGGAAATGAAAATAAACTAATATACAGAAAAGAAAAGTGAAAGACATACCCGAGTGATGTCAATGATGGTAAACAGGGTTTGCAAGAGGAATTTCTTCAACTGTAGGCACATGTTGCCCATAAACTATCTTGAGACGCTGCCCATTGACTTTAAATACTCTGTCATTATTAGGATCTTCAATTTCTACTGCCTTATTTTCAAAAACTTATTTCACCACAAAGGGGGTCAGTCCACCTAGATCGAAATTTTCTTGGGTACTTGTGAAATCTAGAATCGTACAAGTATACTTTCTGATTTGGTTCAAATGTTTTCGTAAGAATGTTTTTATCATGAAATGTTTCATTTTTGATTTGTATATTTTAGAATTCTCATATACATCATTTCTTAACTCCTCCAACTCAGTCAGCCGAAATTTCCTAAGCTTACCTTTCTCAAATAGATCAAAGTTAAAATGTTTGATTGCCCAATTGGCTCTGTGCTCAAGCTCTACAGGTAAATGGTAAGGTTTTCTAAAAATAATTCTATAAGGTGATGTGCCTAATGTGGTCTTAAAAGTTGTACGGTAAGCTAAAAGTGTATCATTTAGTCTTGAGGACCAATATTTACGATTGGGATTTATCATTTTCTCCAAAATTTGTTTGATTTTCCTATTAGCCAATTCTACTTGTCCACTAGTTTGGGGATGATAAATAGTAGAAATTTTATGAAAAATTCCATACTTTTTCATCAGTGCTTCAAATGAACAGTTGCAAAAGTATGTTCCTCTATACTAATAATAGCTTATGGTGTGCTAAGTTTAGACAAGACATTTTCTTTAAAAAAATTAATATCTGTTTTATTATCACTGATCCTACAAGCTGCTACATCTATCCATTTAGACACATAGAAATCTGATATTTTTCACTTTTTAAATTTTTCATTATTAAAAAAATTTCATTAGATATGATATTTTACGCTACGATTATTTTTGAGTGATTCAAAATCTATTAGAAAACTTGCAATGTGGTCATGATAAATATGTTATGGATGAAGTCTAAATATCGAAAATTATCTTGCATGAAATATTGAACGCAATATGAACCATAATTATTAAGTCCATTTGTTGCTGCCACTTTTGACTTGTTATTATGAACTCGTCGTTTGTTTATAAATTCAAAAGATGTATTTCAAAGTTTGTTATGAATACTTCGAAATGATAACAAAAATCTCACCCGACTAGTGAACAAAAAAAACCCGTAAATAAGTTAAAAGAGGTAAAGCCAAAATAGAAATTAAAAGAAAAATAATAATTTTGTTACTTTTTCTTGGAAAAATGACAAAATATCACTTTTTCACATTCTCATTTTCTGAAACACCTTCCATACCTTACATGTATCAATTGACTTGATTCAAATAAATATGAATTAAATGTAAAATTAAAACAAAAATTCGTATATTTAAATTTCCAAAAATAAACATGTATACATCTAATTAATTACTCCAATAAGATACTGCGATTTTTTCATTGAAAAGTGACAAAATGTCACCACTTTTCATATTTTCACAAACATGCATTAATTGAATTTATTTAAAGAAATATGAATCGAATACATGATTAAAATAAGATTTAAGTTCGTACATTTAAATTTTCAAAAACACACTTATGTATCCAATTAATTGTTCTAATGAGATACTCCGACTTTTTCATAGAAAAGTGACAAAATATCATTTTTTTCACATTCTTATTTTCACAAATACCTTAGATGCATTGATTACGCGCAAATAATTACGCGATAGTTGTAACATATCGTTGGGGTGTAGATTATACTGGGAGATATTTATAAATACTTAAAGGATTCGAAAGATAAATATTCTTTTGAATGTGTGAAAAATAATTTATTTGTTTGAATGAAAATAAAATTAATGTTTGAAATAGTAAAACGTCGGAATTCTCTCAATTAGATTGAGTCATTCAATATCAGTGATTTATTTTTATAACTCAATTAGAGATGCTCAATCTTGTTTATCTAATCGAAAGAACTGTTATTAAAATCAATTTAATTCAATTGTAATTATGAATATTAACTCTTCTGCCATAGCATTTATACTTTCATTTACTAGAATAAAATTCAAAAACAACCATAGACTTGAAGCATAAAGCAATAATGAATCACACCAGTAAAAATAAATAAATGAGACTAAAACTTAAACGAGTATTTTAATAATTCAATAGAGAAAGAGTGACCGAATCTATGAAGAATTTAATAAAATTTTAATCAATCTTAAAATGCTTTTATGAAAAGAAGATATAAACAATGGAACTGTTTAAAATGAAAATCTAAATCTATGAATCAAATAATGTTGAAATCACCTAATCCGATTGGGTTCCTTCTTAGCTTCACCATGATGTTTAGTTCTCTATGAAATTGTTGGTCATCTCCTCTTGTTTTTCCTTCTTGCTTGCTCTTCAAAAGTGTCATTTAGGGTCTTCTTTCTCCCCTTTTAAAGTTCCTAGAAGATTTGAATTTGAATGGACAAGAATGGAGTCCAAAAAACTGAAAATTCCTTTACTTCGCAGCCGGCACCATTGCACCTATTACCAGTGATGCAGAGCTGGCCATTTTTTTTTTTTTAAAATATAGAGATCCATTCTTCATTTGGATAAAAACTTGAAATTAAACATGTGAATTGGATTAGAAATTTTCTTAAAGTAAATAGAACAACCCTTCAATAACATGAATTAATTCCTATGATTTCTATTTACTTTTTGTCATTTTAGCATAATAATTTGGTGTTTAAAGTACACTTTCGTGCACTTATCACACCCCAACTTGCTTATTGCTAGTCTCTAGCAATTCTATGCAAAACAAGACAATCAATTAATAGTCCACAATACAATTAAAATAGTCAAGTTCTAATTTAGCCACAATTCATGCCTTTCGAACTTAACACTACAAGAAGTTAATAGTGTCATCAATATTAGGATATCAGAAGCACTTATAGAATTTGTGAGTGTGTGTCAAGTCATAGTCATCTTACCGCCAACCCTTACACATGTAACATCAAGTGTGTCTCAAGCTAAATGTTCAACTCATAATTCACGAATATTAAAGTGTTTAGTGCAAGGGTTCTCTATGGAGCTGACAAAAGATGTACGCTCATAAACTTAGAGGCTTAAACACTTATAAACAAGCAACAAACAAAAATTGATCTTATGATAGGAACACTATCAAATGAAAATTCATCCATTCTTTTCACAATACTACGTGGGATCAAAACAGTCAATGAAAAAGGTTGTAATGAAACTTATGTTGGCTACATAAAAAGAAGGGCATAAGGATTCAAAGTCTTCCAAGTACATAGCTAGGTATTTCATCAAGCATTTCAATAGACCACATCCTTTAATCAATGCATTCTTCAACATTTCAATCCCCAAAATCATTCTCTCTCTTTCTCTCTCTAATATATTTTTCTATCTACTTTTTAAGCAGCTTCACTTGAACACTTACCAACTCTTGTCATTTTCTTTATTTCTATTCTTCACAAATAAGCATCCAATACCTAATACACACTTAGAAGTAAAAATGTGGGAAAATACATGTATAGGCTATACTCCAATATGGAGGGGCATGGATAACATATGTGCATGAAGAAAATCCTATATATGTTTATTGGCTCAAAGTGGCTAGTAGGGGTTGTAATAATTAAAAATGGTTAGTTTGAAAGGCTCAATAGTCAATCCTAAATTGACCTTCTCATTTCCCAAGTACAATCCACCATATTACCACAAATCGTATAATATTATTCTCAAAAGAAGTTTCCAATTCAAAAAAATCAATGAATGCTTATGACCATTTTTAGCATGTGGATAGCTCTCAATCCTCACCAATTCTCTCACATGAAAACTTTAGTAAGAAACTCATCTAGCTACATGTGTAAACTATCATCTTACCATAAGGCTTGTGTGCATGAAAAGAATTCAATAAGTGTCTTGACATCTAGATCCGAATGAATAAAATTCACTTCAAGTGACATATTTTGTCATCCAAGAACATAAAAATGTAGCAAATCAGAGAATTAAATTAATTTTTTTAGAACCAATAAGTAAAATCAAAGCCAAAATTTCATATTGACTATGTTATTCACAACAAAATCCAAATTAACTCTACCATAACCATATCTGACATTGTTCACAATGTCTGAACATATCCACCAAAGGGAAAAATAAGGATATCACCTAAATACCAAAGTGAATCAACATAGAGTCTGAAAGATGGTCAACTTGAGAAGTGCTCAATTGAAAAATAAAGTAGGAAATGAAAATAAAATAATATACAGAAAAGAAAAGTGAAAGACATACCTGAGTGATGTCAATGATGGTAAACAGGGTCTGCAAGAGGAATTTCTTCCACTGTAGGCACATGTTGCCCATAAACTATCTTGAGACGCTGCCCATTGACTTTAAATACTCTGTCATTATTAGGATCTTCAATTTCTACTGCCTTATTTTCAAAAACTTAATTCACCATAAAGGGGGCCAGTCCACCTAGATCGAAATTTTCTTGGGTGCTTGTGAAATCTAGAATCGTATAAGTATACTTTCTGATTTGGTTCAAACGTTTTCCTAAGAATGTTTTTATCATGAAATGTTTTCATTTTTGATTTGTAGATTTTAGAATTCTCATATGCATCATTTCTTAACTCCTCCAACTCAATCAACTGAAATTTCCTAAGTTTACCTCTCTCAAATAGATCAAAGTTAAAATGTTTGATTGCCCAATTGGCTATGTGCTCAAGCTCTACAGGTAAATGGTAAGGTTTTCTAAAAATAAGTCTATAAGGTGACATGCCTAATGTGGTTTTAAAAGTTGTACGGTAAGCTAAAAGTGTATCATTTAGTCTTAAGGACCAATATTTACGATTGGGATTTATCATTTTCTCCAAAATTTGTTTGATTTTCCTATTAGCTAATTCTACTTGTCCACTAGTTTGGGGGTGATAAATAGTAGAAATTTTATGAAAAATCCCATACTTTTTTATTAGTGCTTCAAATGAACAGTTGCAAAAGTATGTTCCTCTATACTAATAATAGCTTATGGTGTGCTAAGTTTAGACAAGACATTTTCTTTAAGAAATTTAACAGTCATTTTATTATCATTGACCCTACAAGCTGCTGCATCTATCCATTTAGACACATAGACTACTACCACAATTATATATAAATAACCAAAAGAAGATGGAAATGGTCCCATAAAGTTGATTCTCCAACAATCAAATACTTCTATCACTATAATGGGGTTCAAAGGCATCATATTACAATGGGATAGAGCACCAAGCTTTTGGCACCTTTCACAATATCTACAATAGGCATTAGTATCCTTAAACAAAGTGGGTCAGTAAAAACCACATTTTGGAATTTTTGCAGCAATCTTTTTCTTGGAAAAATGGTCTCCACATGCTTGGGCAAGACACAAATTGATTACTCTAGGTATCTCCTCATTAGGGACATAATGTTTCAACACTGACCACAGTAATATTTAAATAGACATGTGTCATCCCAATAAAACTTACGTACCTAAACCATCAACTTTATCTTATCTTGTTTACTCCACTCTCTTGAAATTTGACTTGCAGCCAAGTAATTTGCAATGTGAGCAAACGGTGGTAGAGAGGAAATAGAAAATAAATGCTCATCCGGAAAATCATCTCTAATTAGCAAGGGGTTTGTGTTGTCCTCAAAAGTTAGCATTGACAAATGTACTGCCACCACTTTCTCCATTCATTTTTTTTAATCTTTGATGGTGATGTCAAATTCTTGCAAAAGAAAAATCCACCGTATTAAACCTTCCTTAGCCTCCTTCTTTGTGAGAAGGTACTTAAGGGGCTGAATGATCTGTGAAAATTGTAATAGTATTCCAATCATTCAATAGAGAAAGCGTGACTGAATTTATGAAGAATTTAATAAAAGTCAATCTCCAAATACTTTTATGAAAAGAAGATCTAAATCATATAATTGTTTAAAATGAAAATCTAAATTTATGAATCAAATAATGTTGAAATCACCGAATCCAATTGTGTTCCTTTCTAAATTCACCAAAATGTTTAGTTCTCCATAGAATTGTTTGTCATCTCCTCTTATTTTGTCTCCTTGGTTGCTCTTCAAAAGAGTTATTTAGGGTTGTCTTTCTCCCCATTTAAAGCCCCCAGAAGATTTGAATTTGTATGGGCTAGAAAAGAGTCCAAAATGTTAGAACAACACTTCAAGAACATGAATTAATTCCTATGATTTCTATTCACTTTTTGACATTTTAACATAATAATTTGGTGTTTAATGTACACTTTCGTGGATTTATCATGCATCAATTGCATTGATTTAAATAAATATAAATTGAATGCAAGATTGAAATAATTTTTGAATTTGTATATTTAAATTTTCAGAAATACACAAGTATGTATTTAATTAATTGCTCCAATGAGATACTGTGACTTTTTCATAGAAAAGTGATAAAATGTCATTTTTTCACATTGCCATTTTCACAAATATTTTAGATGCATCAATTGAATTGTTTCAAAGAAATATGAATTGAATGTAAGATTAAAACAATATTTGAATTCGTATATTTAATTTTAAAAAACACATACTTATGCATCTAGTTAATTGTTCTAATGAGATACTGAGACTTTTTTTAGATGTATAGAAAAGTGGCAGAATATCACATTTTCACATTCTTTTTTTTCTCAAACACCTTACATGCATCAATTTAATTAATACACACACACACACACACACACATAAAATAAGATTTGAATCCATATATTTAAATTTTAAAAAATGCTCTCATATTCATCTAATTAATTGCTCCAATGAACTACCGTGACCTTTTTTTAGAAAATGTTACTTTTTCATATTCTCATTTTCTCAAACATCTTGCATGCATACATTTAATTGATTCAAAGTTCCATTTTTCATATGTTTGAACACAATCCATTTTCTCTCAAGATCAACAATGTTATTTTCAAATATTTTTTTAGTCATAATAGCAAAATCATTTTAAAAAAAAAAACTTCATAAATATCAGTAATTTACATTATAAAATTCAAACTAAACTTAATCGCGAAATTCAAAGAAAAGTGACACTAAGATGATTGGAACTTGTAAGTGGGAGTTTATTCTGCTCGAAATTGATATTTACGGCTATTGCTTTCAAAATCTGTGCAAAGAGGGAATTAAACGATTTTAAAATAATAGAATTGAGGAACTAATTAAACAAAAATCCAGAAAATAAAAAACCTAGAATTTTTTTGTTTTTTTTTTTTGGGTATTTCCAAATTTGGGGAAGATAACTTTGAAGAATGGTAGTTGAAACAACCTTGATCTTGCTTGTGCTTGATCAGTGGAAGATTTCCTCTTTTTCCTTTCGATTTTTGGAGTTTGGAGGGCCGCTTTTTGACAAACTGCCGTGCGTTATGTTTGAGCGTAAAATATACGTTCTATTTTAACTATTTGCCATTTAATCCAAATTTATCATATTTTTTCAAAACCACCCAAAATATAGGGTATTTGTGTAAGTAATGAATCCATAACAGAAAATATGGTAGTCTTTTGAATCAAGTTGAAAGCAAATGTGATAAATTATAACAGTCAATTCACTTTTTCAATATTTTAATTCATGTTTTTAAATAATTATTGTTCTTCAGTTTTCACGTGACAAAATAAAATAACGTGTGGAATAACAATTTGAAACACAGGTTTACTTTTATTTAGTGTTGAGATTCATTTACACACACAACTAGAAAATCTGAGTAGATCAACCAATTGGTTTTTTTGGACAGGATTTCCATGTAAAAAACTGATTAGAACTTACAGTGGATTTCTCCACTCGATAACCTATTAAACTAAATAAAACTTGTCCATCTAAAAGGGTTCTCCAATGTTGCTACTCGATTTTAATCTCGAAATATGTAGGTAATACTTATTAGTGTAAAATATTTACTTCTATCCAAAATAGATGTCTTGAAGTAAACGAAGACGAGCTATCGACAATAGTTTGGTTAAAGCATAAGCAACTATTGTTACTTGTGGCAAAGTCAAAATATAAAAACTCGGAAAAAGATACTTGGCCAGAGCCACATGGGCCCGACCATCCAAGGGGGCCATGTGGCACCCCCTATTGGTTGGGGGTCTGTGGCTCTGGGCTCACTAAAAAATGTCGACTTTAACATGAAGGGAAAAAGAGATAGAAGAGAGGCCGAGAAATTAGAGGAAGAAAATATGTTTGCATTTAACAAGTATTATAATGCATAAGCTCTTTTTTATATGAGTATTATAATGCATAAACTGCAACTTTTGTGCTAAGGGGCGTAATCTTCCTAATCAAATATTGATAATGACTTCTTGATAGGAACAAATCGTACAACTCATCTACAAATATATCAGCTAAATTCAGGGGCGGCCCTGAAAATTTGGGTGCCCTGTGTGATATTTTAAAACGACGATCCTTTCATACAATTAAAAAATATATTAAGAAAAAAATTCTAATAATATTATTTTATTGCAAAAATATGGCATTTAAATATTTATACATCAGAATTAAGAAAAAAAATAATGCTCAAAAGCACGAAATAACAATTAACAAGTGGACAAATGATACCAATAAAATGGCAATGTTATAATGTAGATTGTAATATTATAAAGCAAAAAAAAAAAAAA